>CM035128.1:179392279-179543541 GCA_020205605.1 Panax ginseng | reverse complement strand
CCACGGCCCAAAATAAGAGGCTGACTCAGTATTACTCATTGAGTCTTTTGCATTCAGCTCAGTTTCCTGTAACTGAACGATTTGGGGGTTAGAGGGGTTGGTTTGGGTGAAGGACCAATAACTGATGGAAAAACTTCAGATTTCCTTTGCCTAATGTCATAGTCAGACAAATAATTTGACCTTATACCTTATTTTGCAAGAAGTAAACTCAATCAAATTTATAAACGTTAAGTCAACTATTAGGAAGACTTATAGTCATAACAAACTAAGTCTGATCTATTTGTTAGGATATGATATTTTTAGGATAAGATAAATGTTATTTAAATTCAAATACATACAGCTATATATAGTGTAAATACATTAGTAATATCAACAACATCAGAATCATAAATATCACTTTAATCCCAAGAATCATCACAAGATAAGAACCTAATCCCAAATTATAGGCACAGAGAAAAAAGTATAACAACATTACATGTATGTTCAATATATATTCTTGCTACCATTTGGCTTCAACTGTAACCGTAATCATTTTTCCTCTAGATAATAAACAAATTCATGCACATATTTATGATTGAATATATATATATATATATATATATATATATATATATATATATATATATATATATATATCACACAAACACATATTTCACAGCTGAACCTAAAGTCTCACAGATTACAGATCCAAGCTTTTTAGAGCTAAACAACCAAAGAAATTCATCATTTATATTTATAGCTACAAGAGTCCAGAATCAACTCAATGAACGTTTGATAAACTAAAAACAGAAAAGAGCATATATATATACCTCATAAGATATCAAGAAATGTCTCATTTATAATTGATTTCAATGAAGATCCTATACGTTACTGAACGTACACCGAAAGCAAAGAAAGGAATTTGCAGCAAAAGGATCTCCTCGTAATTCACGTAATGTATTTTCTTCGATGCCGGAGAAGAAAGAAAAAAGCAGGGGCCTGTAAATACCCGCGAAATCTGTACCAGTTCAGTGATACTAATGGAGTATATAGAAGAGAGAGAGAAACTGCGTGTGTGACTGTGTTAGAGAGAGAAAGTGAAAAAGAGAGGCGTTTCGTTTTCAATCGGTGGGAGCCGTCGTTTATACTCATAAATTAACGTTACTTTCACTTTACAAATTTAAACAATTAACATAATAGTAAACAAGAATCGATCCCACATAGAGTAATTTGTTTTATATTTATCCTATAATTTCTAATGAAAAGAGAATTTTGAATTAATTAATTAAATTAACAAAAATAAACTAATAAGAATAAACAATGAATAAAAAGCTTCAGTTCTTCAGTTCAGTTTCACTTTCTTATAACAATAAATAAATAAAGTGTAACATTATTTACCCTTCAATGAAACTAATAGGCCTAAGTAACAACAAGCTCTGCTACCCGAAACTCCCCTTAGATTGTCACTCAATAAAACAAGCTCTTCACAAGATTCTAACAATTATATAACCTAGAACAAGTTTTCTAAATTTAATATAATAGCAACATTAAGAACTAAGAAATTAGACTATTCCAAGCAACAAACACATAGGCTCAGATTGTTTAACTTGTCTTCTGATAATCATAGCAATACTCAAAAACTTGTCCACAATCTTGTATTACTAATTACTACTTATGATTAGAAACAATATCAATTACACGTAATATTATTCCTTGATCTAGCATATGATATTCGTTAACCAACTCAATCCTGCAGAAATCAAATTAGTTAAGTCAAATAGCATTCAGAAATTAAATCAAATTATCAAGAATGAATTTCATGTGAGAATGAATTAATAATGAATACTCAATTAACCATTAATTATAAATAAGGTTCAACATCCCTTAAAACTGAATAAAAAGAACTTAGCTCATGTCTTCAATCCTCCAATGTTATAGATGAGAGAATGTAGTAGATAATTGAATGAATAAAATCCTAACTAGCATCCTCTATTTATAGTGCTAGACAAAGTCCTAAATCCTATAGGAAGTAGAAATCCAAATCCTAAAAAGAATTACAAATCATAACTAGTTTCTATAAAGAAATGGAATCCAATTTGGAAATAAATCTTAGTCTAAAGATATCCTAATTCAAATAGAAATATCAATTCAATTCCATGTAGAAATCTGTCAAAATATGCTTTTAGAAACTTTCCAAAAATTCAAGATTTCTCAATTTTCCTGCTGCAACGTCCTTCGGTAAAATGAACATAATGTTTGATCCGAGAAGAGTTACGGGGCCTGCTACCTATCAAAACGAAGATATCGACGAGATATACAACTTTCATTCTTTGATATTAGACAGATTCTGGCTGTATCAAGGTTGAAATCGGGTTCCAAGTGACTGTTGTGTAAATTGCAACTTCCAAACTTTGAGATTCAACGTCCGTTTAGTAAAAATATCATAACTTTTTCATATGAACTCTGATTGGGACGATTCAAGATGTTCCGAAAAGCTAAGGAAGAGCTCTACAATAAAATTCAAGTCCCAAGCCTAGACCATGCATCCAACTTAATGCTAAAAACCTTATAATTTTCTTTTTTTCCTCATTTCAGCTCTAATTTTTCCTAAAATTATTAAACACCTTAATAAATTTATATATACATAAAACATGTAATAAAACTAAATATAATAAAATCAAAATAAATGAATAATATGCACTTATCAATCGAACGGGTAAAAGTGGTAGCTGGTCAGCATCAGCTAGAGGTTGATACCGTGTGTTATGGTCTTTTGAGGGGTTGGGGCCCACTTAAGGACAAAATTTTCTTTAGCGCGGATCCCAAGCAGAGATGTGGGGTCATCTCTTTTCCACGACTTTGATGACTGGCAGTCGCAGACCATAATTTTGCTATAAAAAAAATCGTTTAATATATATATATATATATATATATATATATATATATATATATAGATGATCTGTGTCGGACTTCGGACAGATTAAATCTAACCCAAAATTTTTTTTTTTAAAAAAATAACTAAAAAATTATTTAATATTTTATAAATCGAATTTTTCCATAATACTGATATTTTGGAGGTGATTTGAATATATATACCAAAATGGTAGTACAGATGCATGACAGATCGCATATACATGTTTTGTTATACGCACTCAAATCACGTCCCAAAACATCTGTAGATTATGAAAAAATTTTAATTTCATAAAATATTAAATATATTTTTTTAGTTGTATTAAAAAAAAAATAATTTTGGGATCCGCATTTTAGTCCTGTCCGGGAGTCCGGACAAAATCGGGACTCTATATATATATATATATATATATATATCACTTTATTTGAGAAAAATTATGTGGTTTAATCATTTACATAAAACCTTTGTTTTCGGTACGAGTACTTTCAGATACAAATATATTTTGAATTTTAAAATTAAATGACGGTGTATTAAATTTTAAATTTAATTTTAGTTTATATAATAAATATAATTATATAGTATATAATAATTATTATTAATCATAAATTTTATTTTATTATAAATTTTATGAGTCATAATAATTTTAAAAGTTAATATGTCGTTGTTTGACTTTAAAATTAAAATTTACCTTATAATATGTGATAATTTTAAGAAAATTTTTTAAGTGTAATAGACAAATTGATCCCATTAAAATTTTATAAATTTTTTAATATACACGTCAAATTAAAATTTATTACTTCTCAATCACATATCACTCCTTTATATATGTATTTTTCTGAAATCTTCTTAGAATAAATAATATTATGGTTTATATTATTTTTTAAACAATTAAGAAATTAAGTATTTGTAAAATTTGTGATTAGAAAAGCGTACAATGGGTGTGTATATATATTTATATATATATATATATATATATATATATATATATATATATATAATATGTTACCACTTATTATATTTACATTGTAACAATATAATATTTTATATATATGCAATCGAAAAATACAAAATTATCTAAAACAAATTGATTAGGTGCCTGCAAATTATTTATAACCTCACAATATTTTGATTATTAAATAAATTTTTTGACTTGGTCTATTTGCGAAAAAAATAATTAACACTAGACTATCGCCTTTGGTATATTTAATAATATACTTGTTTCATTCGTTCCTTTTTATTTATTATTTAGAAGAAATAAAACCACAAAAATCAAAAAAATATAATTAATACTTTGTTTGACCAATCAAAATAGTTATAAAATCTCAATACTATCCTTCTAAAATTTATTAGGAAAGATGAAAGAGAATAAAAAGAAACACCGAAATGGGAGTACAAATAATTGCATCACACATAGATTGCAGTTTGGTACCCGAAAGTCATAAAAGTGATATATTCTTTTCATGCCATATGATCTACTCCTAACCCTAGTCCTAGGCATAATCTCTGCTGTAGCCTGTAACATTAAAAGGCCAAGGCTATTACTAACTAGGTGTCTTTTTTGGGTAAAAGCCTTGGCTCGAGTTATCTCGTTAATTAAGTTTCCCATAGAAAGATGGTTTTCATAAGCAAGTTAATCTGTAGCACTAACTACAGTAATGCCATAAAATGCATTCCTAAGTATGTACCACCCCAAAGCTTTTAAGAAATTTTAGTTTCTGAGCTAATAACATATACTATGTGCCTATTTTTCTTAAGTATACAAAATAATAAGCAGGATGAAATATAATCCTTGCAATGAATTCAATCTCCTTGAAACCTTATTAGCTGCATTCCAACGTACAAAATTCAACCTTGGAAAATAAGTCCCAACTCAGGTTGACGAGGAAATTTACTTCCCCATCATTCCAAATTTATTCGAGTAAAAGATGATTTACATTAGGAAACTGATATTTTCACATAATGCTCTCTCACATGAGCATACAGTAGGTCTCACTTTCATATGAGAAGAGAAGAAACCATGTAAAAATATCAAACAAACATGTGAAAATAGTACTCCTCTTTACATTGATATATTGAGACGAAGGTGCCAAAGCAATATTAACATCTCCAGAACATTAGACATCTCTAAGCTTTGTTGACCCTTAACATTTCTTTTAAACAGGTATGAATATAAAGTATACAATTAGAAAATCAATCTCACTAGTATTTTTCGTGGAAAATTTGATTTCAGCACCTCGTCTCTTTTTGTGAAATTAATCCTTAAACTAAGAGCTTCACATCCAAAAATACTCGTGTAAGACCCATGCTTACAATATGGTGCATCTTTGTACCCCAAGAGCTGTGAATAGACTCCTGCCGGTGGCCCACAATTGGGATAATAGACCCAAACGAGGTGGAGCTGCTGCTTGATGAATATCCTCCTCTTTCTCATCCTCTTTATCATACTCCATATCATCTTGATCATCTTTCTCGAGATTTTTGGTGGCAGCTTGATCATCTCTATCAACGTTTCCAGCCTCCGCAATTTCTCCAGGCTTCTTGTCAAAAAGTCCTTTAAATTGCTTCCGAGCATTCATTTCAACTTCCTGCTTGTCATGAAGTAGACAGACACAGGATGAAGCATCCTGCGCCTACTAGTAAAGAAAACAATTTTTTATTTTTCACAAACCACACACCTGTTCCTTCTGCTTTAGTTTAAGGAGAGCAACCCTTGCATTAGGCTCAGATGACTTGTCAACGCTCATCATCTACTAGCATGAATAACAGAAATCAGAACAGTATCATGCATTTCCATTCCATACAGGCTGCATGCATAAATGGAAACATTACCTTGTTAAAATCACTCCTTGCCTCCTCAAAATCTCCAGCTTCCATGTAGGCCATTCCACGACGATAAAGAGCTTTGGCATGAACAGGGGTTGCATCTAACACCTGAAATTTTCATCAGCGATCTATGTCTAGGTTGAAGCTCAAATGTAACCGTGGCCTTAAAAGAAACCCAGTATGGTTCTTAGGATATGCCATACTACTTAAGAAAATAACGGAAGAGTCAATGGCATTGTGAACTTGTGATATGTTGGAAGAATGTGGAGAATATGGCAACACAATATGTACTCCTTTAATAATATATTTTCAATTTATGATAGTCATTAATAGATTCAGTGAAAATGATGACATTAACTTGGTGGAAATATTAATTAACATTAAAAATTAATTCTTCAGGTAAGTAATCAATAATGACCAACATGAAAGAAATAAAAAAAAGTAAATGCTTCCATCAAGGTCCAGTGAGAAAAGAAATATGAAGGTCTCTTTCAGTGAGCTGATTGACCATATGATAGCTTATGGATTAACGCGTCAACCAAACTATATCATTTTAATAATTAGTTAATAAAGTTCAAATTTCGGTATTTCAGCCTCTATGAGATCATGATAGAGATTAAACCTTTGTCCAAGAGGTAGGAGAAGATACAAATGGATATGATTCTTCAGCACTAGTATACTTGCATGTTAGAAACACAAGTTTGAAAATAAAAATCTGCTTCGAGGATGATGGATTATTTCTACCATCAATCCACGACAACACATGGTAGCACAAGGAGGCATAATGCCTCAGCCAAAGGAATAAAAACTAGCACTTGCTATAGTAATTATTTTTCAAACAAACTAACAGAATCTACTTGAGCTTAAATGTCATAAGAACTTGCCTTATCACATGCCTCGATGGACTTTCTACACATCCCCATCTTCAGATAGCAGGCAGCCACATTTAGATTCAACAAATTCTTCAACCATGCCAAAAATAAAGAATATCATTAGAAACTGGAATTTATGCTTTCTATCATATGAATAGGTTGCTACAAGTGAGAACAAATGGGATTCAGGAAATTATATGTTGACACGCTATGTCACCTACATAAAAGCTCCTATCGATATGAATACAGGTATCCTACACAAACCATTCTAAATCGCCTACATAAAAGTGAAAAGAAAAATACTAAGGATCACAAAAAAAATATTAAAGGGAAAAAAATCATAAGGCTCCTTACTCTTGTATTCAGGAATTCTTTTCCCTCCTCATCATCTTGTGGATTTACATGATTAAATTCACGCAGTACCTGTAAAGAAATTATCATCTATTAACCCAAAGCATGGAGTCAATTTTAATTTTTGTAAGTTAATCAACTCTTTTTTTTTCCCTTTTTTTTCCAATTGGAATGAAGGACAAATCTTTCAGACACGTGACCCATCCCACAGGAGTCATGCATCTAGCAAAGTCTATATGTAACCCACTGGTGGTATATCTTGGAGTTGGTAAGGTTTGAGCATGTAATTTCCCACTTATAACGGAGCACATGTTACTGTGACATCCCCTTGGTATTTCCTCATTGGTACTTAAATAAGTGCATACACATATTTTCGCTTCTATCTGAATATGCATTAAGTAGTGAACTACTT
Organism: Panax ginseng; assembly: GCA_020205605.1. Lineage (NCBI taxonomy): Eukaryota > Viridiplantae > Streptophyta > Magnoliopsida > Apiales > Araliaceae > Panax > Panax ginseng. The sequence continues at coordinate 179,536,193 of CM035128.1, read as the reverse complement.
ATGCTAAGTGTTTAGCTTTCATTAAGTGTTTCTTGCAATATGGTTTATCAGAGATACATGCTTTCATCATGCAAGTTACTTTAATTAAAATAAAGTTAATAATGGTAGGTGTGAGTCTGGGTCTTATGAGATTCTGAGTGTCATGTGCCACTATTGATGATAATGTGCTAAGTAAAGGGTCGATGGAACTATCTTCAGAAGGAACAGGGGCTTATGCATAAACAGAAAACAGGCCCTCAGTATTTGGAAGATAAAATGAATAAAATATGCATACATATGCAAGAGAGTTTCTTCTGTACACAATTAAAACAGGCTTCTGCCATTGGCTGCTGACAAAAATTATAATTTGTACTAGCTCAGATCTGACTTCAAGGTAGGTTTTGACCCCTATCTAGTGTACTGAACATGCATTGGACTCCCTTGGATGCTCATTAACAATAAAACAACCAACCTATTTCTGTCATAAATTTAGTAGTTTGCAGTAAAGATAATAAGCAACCAAAGCAGGTCAAATTTCAAAATAAAGTAGTTATAATGAAAGAAATATATGTCGGGAACCAATATTGGATCATGAAACAACCAACCATCTTATCCAGAAGGTTACAATGAAGTAAATCCCCAGGATGAATGAATTGCAATACATGAAAGGGACTGCAACGTAGTACTAACACCATCAGCATTAGTTTGGTATCCTATGCTAACCGAAATGAAAACAACGAGTATTGACAACTGTAATTTTACAATATGAGAAAAGAGAAAACTGCGTGAAGAGGATATTTGTTCAGATAAATGAAAAATTGTACTTCCAAGGAAGAGAGATATAGATCAAGACAGTCGGTTCTCACAAAATGATCAGATGAAACAAGTCAACATGATGAAGAATACATGCCTTCTCATACTTGGCCTTAGCAAGCTCAAACTTTCCTTCTTTAAAAAGCCTGTTACCCTGAAATTGAACAATTTGTAATGATTTATCCCAAATAATAGCAGCCTTCATTGAAAATTTAAGCTACAATTATTTTTTATTTTCTAAGATTTGAAAAGGAGTGATAAAATTGGAAGTGCCTGACAAAACGAGCTTGGTGGAACTAAACTACGTAGCTAGCATCTACACAATTGCACAAATCTTTGAATCAAATCATCAAGAATATGGATACTGATAGTTAGTAATAGAATATAGATACAACTAAAAGTAGGAAAACCAAACCAAAGGTTGGTCTCATTTTCAGGTTGAAAAGGCTAAAAGCTTTAGTGTGGCTTTCAAGTTGTCAATTATCAATATCTAAGACTATTCGTACAGATTTTTCATTTCCACAGATTCGGTCTCCCTCAAAAGTCAGACCCCACAATAAGAGCGTCTTCAAGAATTTGTCCTTGCTACCTTAGCTCATGATGAAGTCCACCAGAAGTTTGTTATGATGAGTAAATGAGGTAAGTCGTCACCTAGCTAGAGCTCAGCTAATAACAGCTGGGTCCATACATTCAATACTTTATTGTAACCAACCAGCTTATTTTATTACAGTTTCTCAAAGTAGTCATACCGTTCCTTTGGTCTTCTCAACATCATCCATTATACTTCTAAAGTTCATGCCAGTCCAGTCCTGCAACAAGAAGCTTGATTATGCACGAGACATTATTAGGTGGAATGAAATCAAGAAAATGAAGAGCAAGAAAAGTATAGCTTCAGAAAAGGAAAAAAAACACAAAAGAGGATCAAACTATATAACCAACATGGTGGGATAATGTTAAATTTGAATCATGTACTTGAAGAAAAATATAATTTTTTGTTCCACTATTTATTAAAGGCGCCTCCACTATGACATTCAAAGCATTAGAAAATTATAGGCAAAAGAAAAAATCAGATTTATTTTGTTATTTTCTAAGATAATGTTAACGGTGTACGGTTGAAAGATAAAAAATGACTGCTATTTTTGCTAAACCCTGGTTAATGTATATTATCATAAATGAAAAACTCATTAATCATCACAAGTGCGATAAGAGTTTTGCCTCATCCTTACACCAACATATCCTTGATTCTATGTATCAGCAACAATCAAGGATGACGTAGCGGAATATCTCTAACACAAATGTAACTGGTTAGTTATCGTACTTACGCCAACGAAAAAAAACCTTGAATCCACAAGGAAGATAAAAACTCTCAAGGAGAAATTCATATAATTGTTAAAAATTGTATCACATAAAACCCTAAGATAACATATTTACAATGCTAAGTTACTCTCCTATGTCTATTGGGAAAAGAAAATTAATTAAACCCTAAAACTAAACCCCAAATACAAACGGCCCAAAAATAAATTAAAACTCCATAATGATACGGTGGAAAATATCAATGAAGATTAGGATTTCTACATTTTTTCTTATTTATGGAGTTTTAATTTATTTGATGTACTTTTATTTCTTATTTAAGAAAATCCAGTAGTTTTAGATTTAGTATTATTTTTAATTTAGTAGTTTCCTTTTTCAAATAAATCTAGTTAGGAAAGTTTCCAACTAGTCGTAGAAAAGTTAATTACTAGTTATTTATTATCCTTTTTAGAGTAGATGTAGGAAAGTACCTATACCTATAAATATAGGTTGTTCTTGAGACATTTTAATACAATTCAATTCAATTCTTAATAATATACTTATTGGAGAATTCTCTACCTTGAATTAACAATAATTCAAGGCTTTATCAAAGTTTATTCCTTCTTCGCCAACATTAGAATGTTATTTAATCCCAACATTTGTGTTAGTACATTAAATTAACCAAGTTCCCGTTGAAAGGATGTCACCAAGTGGACAATAAACGGTACTGGAGCAAAGAAAGTGAAACCTACTAGGTTTTCTTAGCTTGCATAAACATGCAAGGTTGAGCTTAGCATTTTGCTTAATCATAAATCAATAGTTTGCATTATAGTTAGTGAATCAAAAACCAGAGAAAATAAAAATGAAAAGAAAAAAAACACACCAGTTCTGTCATGTTAACATTGAAAACTAGTGTTAGAATGAAATTTCAATACAGAAACATAATGACGCATGATACGGTCCCCTGGGGCCAAAAGTGAATCACGAAATAAAATAATAACAATTGCCTTTGGTATATTTAATAATATACTTGTTTGATAAGGTTATGATGAATAATTCATTCGTTAATGAGCAATAGAAAATTATAGGCAAAAGAAAAAATCAGCTTTATTTTGTTATTTTCTAAGATAATGTTAACGGTGCACGGTTGAAAGATAAAATGACTGCTATTTTTGCTAAACCCTCATAAATGAAAAACTCATTAATCATCACAAGTGCGATAAGAGTTTTGCCTCATCCTTGAACCAACATATCCTTGATTCTATGTATCAGCAACGATCAAGGATGACGTAGCGAAATATGATTAGACTGTAATGCTCTAACACAAATGTAATTGGTTAGTTATCGTACTAATGCCAACGAAAAAAAAATCTTGAATCCACAAGGAAGATAAAAACTCTCAAGGAGAAATTCATATAATTGTCAAAAATTGTATCTCATAAAACCCTAAGATAACATATTTATAATGCTAAGTTACTATCCAATGTCTATTGGGAAAAGAAAATTAATTAAACCCTAAAACTAAACCCCAAATACAAACGGCCCAAAAATAAATTAAAACTCCATAATGATACGGTGGAAAATATCAATGAAGATTAGGATTTCTACATATTTTTTTATTTATGGAGTTTTAATGTATTTGATGTACTTTTATTTGTTATTTAGAAAAATCCAGTAGTTTTAGATTTAGTATTATTTTTAATTTAGTAGTTTCCCTTTTCAAATAATTCTAGTTAGGAAAGTTTCCAACTAGTCGTAGAAAAGTTAATTACTAGTTATTTATTATCCTTTTTAGAGTAGATGTAGGAAAGTACCTATACCTATAAATATAGGTTGTTTTTGAGACATTTTAATACAATTCAATTCAATTCTTAATAATATACTTATTGGAGAATTCTCTATCTTGAATTAACAATAATTCAAGGCTTTATCAAAGTTTATTCCTTCTTTGCCAGCATTAGAGCCAGCATTAGAACGTTATTTAATCCAAACATTTGTGTTTGTACATTAAATTAACCAAGTTCCCGTTGCATCAAAGGATGTCACCAAGTGGACAATAGTGTACCGAGCATGATAAGAAACAGTAATGGAGCAAAGAAAGTGAAACCTACTAGGTTTTCTTAGGCTCTTGGAGAGGCAATAACGACAATTAGTTAATATTCAGGAACAAGATGCTTGCATAAACATGCAAGGTTGAGCTTAGCATTTTGCTTAATCATAAATCAATAGTTTGCATTATAGTTAGTGAATCAAAAACCAGAGAAAATAAAATTGAAAAGAAAAAAAAAACACCTGTTCTCTCATGTTAACATTGGAAACTTGTGTTGGAATGAAATTTCAATACAGAAACATAATGACATAATGACGCATGATACGGTCCCTGGGGCCAAAAGTGAATCACGAAATAAAATAATAGCAAAACATTAAGTGAAAATGAAACTTTTGAAAATAAACAGTTCTAACAAATGTCATAGTCAATAGCAGATTCACTTGCTTAGATGAAAGGGTTTCCCTAAAAGCCTTTTGTGTGACAATCAGGATGGTTCTCACAAGTTTCTTTCCAGAACTATCCATTATATACCTAATTCAATACAAATTTGATTCTTCCAAATGAATTGTTTCTTATCTAACACAAAACATTTAGATTGAGCATGTCCATGCAAGTTCATCAATGGCTGTAGCCTTTCATATTAGATAGTCCTTCCATTTGAGTGTTAACATTAAAAGACAGTTAAGTTTACTAGAAATACAGATTTGGAAATGTTCCTGTTTTCATTTTTGTCTTAAATAATACCAACTTTCTTACCTTTTGCATCTCAAAACCTAGGAGTTCAATCTCCCATTGAATATGAGCACCTTCAGGAATATTAGATGGCCTAATCATAAGAGAAGAAAGGAAGAAAATGTTATATACTTGGATTAAATTCTGAGTGAAAACTAAGAATATGAAGATGCTGCTGATGATTAAAGGACTACTTCATAGGAAAGGCCTTTTACGCAGACCATACCAGATATACAAATAACGAAGATGTAAAACTAAATTAAAAGGGATAACCTTGGAAACTTGTCATACGCATAATCAGGAGGGCATGTAACAAGAGCTATCTCTTCGGGTAACATCAGACGAACACACATCTCAAACCCTTCAGGTACCTACCACACAACAAAGAATACAATTGAACAAAGGTAATTATACTTATCCCATTAGTTCTAAGGTGAAAATTGTAGGGAACAGAAAATTATCATCAACATATAACCACATAAATGCATCTTACTAAAGAAAAAGAAGTTACAATCTTTTGTTTACATAATATTGTTAGAAAGCACCAAAGAAGAGGGGGGTACCAACATGGAAGGTATACAAAATGAAAGAATAAAAGAAAAAAGTTAGACAGCCTATATTCAGGGCTTCATACATTACAGCTTATGTCTCCTACTGTTATTCAGTGCATTTGTTTGTTGAAACAGGGGAATGCCTCATTGATATAGACGTATTAATCAGCGACCCAAACCTTATCAATAAATAAGATTGAAAACTTGTCAAGTTATGCTTTATTAACAAAAGTGAACTTACAAGCCCTTCTCCTGAGCTGAATTCCAAAGGCTGACCATTGTTATCGACTTTTGTATCATAGAAGACTGTCTTTTCCTCATTAAGAAGCATGCCCTTGTAATGGACACGTAGTACACTATCATGAAGAGGGCAATTCATAGGAAATTCACCTACATATTTTGAAGAATCAAGAAAGAATCAAACATCAAATATGCTTAGCCGTGATAGTAGGCTCTTGTCATAGATCACAGCAAGGTTTTTAAACCGGACCGGTCATCGAACCAGGGTAAATGGGTCATTGGTAGACCTGGCAAACGGGCCGGGCCGGGCCAAATTTAGGTCGGGCTAAAATGGCCCAGCTTTTCTTGGGCTAGAATTGTTAGGCCAGTGGCCCGGATTGGGCCGGCCCGCGGGCTTCTTCCTTTTTTTTTCCCATGCTACACAATTTGTCAATTTAACTCAAAGTAAAAGAATAAAGACTATATAGTTACTTGTGAGGGTTGAACACAAGACCTCCAAGTCATTAAATAAGAGTTCAATCCAACTGAACTACAACAACTACTTGTTTTAACATGTGTCTAAATAAAAGTAAAAAAAATAAAATGACAACCGTTTAAACAAAATGTACAATCTCTAGTTTTAATTTGTTTGTCTTTCTAAACGAGTTAAATTTGAATCATAATTAAAAATATTCAATTTAAATTATTTAAAATTTAATTTTATCCAATACATAAGTTTCTCAAACACCAATATCATTTATACAATGATTCTCCATTTAACTTTAAAAATTATATTGGAAATGTATTTATTTAACTCTAAATAATATAAAATTTTGAGATTAATAGAAATTATAAGTATATTTGGTGACAAGTAGATAAAGAACAATCAAGATGAAATAATAAAAATACAAGCAGCTTAAAAAATAAAAATATATTACTTTCTTTTTCCTCGGATGTAGGGGCAAAGTTGGAAATATATTTTTATTATATTTAAATTAAATAATTTAAGTACTTCAGATGTCCATGCCCAAATCAAGAATATTATTACAACATCCGATTGATAAAAAGAGTTATTTTAACTTTTAAAATAAATATATGATATGATTAAATTTAGGATTAATATAAATGTATTTAATTTTAATCAATATAGAGTAATCGTGAATATAGTAAAACTATCTAAAATTCAAAATTTTATATTATTTAGAGTTTAATAAATACATTTTCAATATAATTTTTAAAGTTAAATGGAGAATCTTTTTTAAATGATATCGATGTTTGAGAAACTTATGTATTGGATAAAATTAAATTTTAAATAATTTAAATTAAATATTTTTAATTATGATTCAAATTTAACTTATTTAAAAAGACAAACAAATTAAAACTAGAGATTGTACATTTTGTTTAAACGGTTGTCTTTTTATTTTTTTTACTTTTATTTAGACACATGTTAAAACAAGTAGTTGTTGTAGTTAAGTTGGATTAAACTCTTATTTAATGACTTGGAGGTCTTGTGTTCAACCCTCACAAGTAGCATTGTTTTTGTTTTTTAAAAAAAATAATTCACCCGCGAACCGGGCTATCACGAGCCGGGCCAAAAATGGGTTGGGCCAAAATTGTCCAACTTTAAATGGGCTGCAATAATAAAGCCCATAGCCCAATTTTTTGCGGGCTGGCCAGACGAGCCTGCGGGTCCAGGCCACTTTTGCCAGGTCTATTCACTGATCTAACTAGTGGTCCAACCGTTATTGATACAATGACATCATTAATATATAAAAAATAATTAAATATATTAATTATTATATATAATATTTAGTAAATATGTAAAATTAATCAATTTATCTACCAAAAAAAGCTAAACAAATTTGTATAATGTATACTTTATATAATTCAAATAAATACTAAATTTATATGAAAAGAAAGATATTAAATCATGATTATAACTCAAAACTCAAGAGTGATAAAATCAAACACAAATAAACATAAACATCTCTAGAGCCTAAATACATAAACCCCTTCTTTTATCATATTATAGTCAAAAGAGAATATGCTTTTGGCATATTTTAATTAAAATCTTTAAACAGAAAATAATCCCCTTCTTTTATAGTCTAGATACATACTCTCCTTCTTTTATCATATTATAGTCAAGGAATATGCTTTTGACATATTCTAATTAAAATCTTATCATTCCAAGTTTCAACAACGGTTGATCATTCCAACGGGAATATACATACTCTACTTTTATCATTCCAACGACAACCCCCAAATTGGCAATACACACAAAGATACACATCCATCATCCAACAACTTTTGATTAATCCGATCTAAAATGCTAGCTTTTGATTTTGATTTTGATTTTGCTCTTAAACTTTGGGATTTCTTCGGCGATTATTTTGACACTGATGAAATTTTATGAATACTTCTTCTTTTTCTTTTTATTTCTTCTTCTTTTCTTTTTGACTTTATGTTTTGGCTTAGATCTGGATATTAGTTTGTCATTCTTCTGTGATTATTATTTGTAAATATTGTTAAGGCTTATAGGGTATGAATAATGGGTCTGGAAAGTGAGTAGTTTTGTGTTATTTATTAAAGTAAGTCATACATTAATGATTAATTTGGGCAACGGAGAAGGAGCAGAAGTGCAGAGCTGAAGTCCTAATTTTTTTTCTTTAATTTAAGTAGGGAACCGGTCCAACTCGCAAACAAGTCACCGGTTCACTGGTTCAGGCGGTTCAACCGCCGGTTCGTCGGGTTTGAACAATTTTTGGACAAAATTGGATCTTTGATCCAAATCGGACCAGAGGGCCAACCCGTTCCAGTTTTTTCCGGTTCGACTGCCGGTCCGGATCTGAAAACCCATGGATCACATAATTAAATTCCAGCATTTACAAAGATGAGCCACCAAAGTAAGAATTAGGACAAGGAAGAATGACAAAACAGTAGCAGAATTGCAGAAATAGTAACTAACAACTTGAAATAAAAAAACAGTAGGGCTAAAATGCACTATGATGCCAACTTCGTTGTGGTATCCAAGAAGAAATTATACACTATATTGTTCATGTTTTCAGAATGAAGCATTTGATTTTAAAAATCCAGCATTATAAAGATTCTAAACGATAATTCTGTTTGTTAAAAGAAAATAGAAATATCACGGAATATTATATTCTCTTTGTAATGATTTAAGTAAAAGCTTGAAATGGCACCTTTTCCATCACGGATGCGGCGTTTCATTAGACGCCCATCTCCAAGCACATCCCGCACCTGCAAATGTGTAACCCAGGTTTCAGGAAATCCATGTCAAATTGTATATAGTAGATATAACTTGATTTTGAAGAAAGTGCAACAGAAAGAGGCGCAAATACTTCAGTCCTCTATAAACATTTGACAAATTATATGAAATGCTTATTGGAGCATCCCAGGCAATACCCTGCTGATAATAACAAGGCACCTCAGTGTTGCAGAAAGATTCACACAAAGTACTTGAACAATTTTGGTAAAGCACAAAAAGGAAATATGAGAGAAGTATATCACCACTCGAGACATTTTGGAGCAAGGCAATCTACATTCTACGCCAAAGCAAATGATGAAGAATGCTAAGGGAGCGCCAATTGAGGTATTGCTATAGTACGTGTCTAGCCATGACAAATCATACCACACAAAAATTAGAATTAACAGGATTCACTGAGAGAGAGACTTAAAATATATAGCATTCAACTTCAAAATATAATTCACTCGAACTGGAAATCTTACTAAGCCATCTCAGTCTAACCTTACTGAGACAATATGATCAAAGTGGCCGTTGCATATGAAAGAAGTTCTTTCACACAAAGACACCCATTAAACTTTACTCGTCTACTCAGAATGCACGTTCTTATTAAATGAATAAAATAAGACTAATCAGGACTATAAGTTGAAGAATTTCAAGAGGATGAACTGCATATGACACCACAGATGACTTTAATTTACAGCATAAAATAACTTTGCGCACCTGAATAAAGTGGACAAGCTCCACTTTAAAATGAACTTCCTCAGTACCTTCTATGCTGGGCATGAATGAGCACTGAGTTAGGTATTTGCTAGTTACATAAATTACTGCCTTTTCTCCACGTGACATTGTTCCTATTCCCATCTCCAGACCTTTAGGTACCTGATTTAAACATGACGAGTAATAGAAATCACAACAAGAAGACACAGATCAACATTTTAATTGAACAAAAGGTGCATCTGCATAGCTAAACTCAGCAGCTATAACTTTCATACATATTTAATGAGTTATGAGTTAAAGGAAAAAAGAAAGCCCTCTTCCTTAAAGAATTAGGCAGCATTGCTGGAGGAAACAGATTTAGTACTCCCTTTGTTCCAATTTATAATATCGTTATTGACTTTTGAGAGTCAATTTGAGATATTTTCAAAGTCAAAATTGAGATAATTTATTAAAATTATGAAACAATAAATATTACAATGAGCAATACTTTTTAGATAGTTTATAATATTAATCGTTGTATTGACTAAAATTATTGGAGTCCATGTCATTTTCAAGTTCAAAAATGTCTTAAATTGACTTGAAAAAATTAATAATGATCTTATTTTTGGAACAAATAAAGTATTTTATAAGGAGAAAAGGGACAAATAAGAAAAAGGGAAAGATCGAATAAGAAGAAACAAAAATGTCTTACCAACCTCAGATTTTCCAAGGGTGAAGAAAAATGGTTCTCCTTGTGTATGTGATAGAATCAATTTTCCATCCCCTGTTTTCGCAGAAATCCTAGAAACAATCATGGATATAGTCAATGTTATAGTTAATTAAGAATACATGTAGTTAAGTCCATTATTAACATAAAGTAAAAGGCAAAGACAAATAACCAAAAAAAAATTGTTACCAAACTTTTACTTCACAAGGTTCCCTTGGTAATTCCCAACTCTGTCCTTCATCCATAACCTATATAGGAAATGCCGGACAATTATTATTTGCATGTTTTACATACACTTGGCACATAATTCCTACAGATAGTATTAGCACTAGTAGAATACTTCATAACTCAAACTTCAGTTTACTTGCTCCTTCCAATAACTTACATGCAAACTGATGACTGATACCAATATGTTCCACGTATTCTTCTCATGCTTCTTAACGTTCACTAAATCAAAATTTATTGATATGAAGCATATGTTTCAGATTGCATTAAACTGGTTGGCAACATTCTTAAATTACACATGAAGAAAAGAAATATATTATCCTTGACATACACCATTTTCTGGTAATAGAGGAACTCCCAACCGCTACCCTTCAGGCATGCACAAGGTAAACCCACAGATCCTTGCCCATGCACGTGATTCACCAAGGACAAAAGGCTAACCTAATTGTTTTATTATTTCTTTAATTATGTAATTTTAATAAAGTAAATATCACCTTTCTTCATTTCAAACAAAATATTTGGATAATAACATACTCTTAAGCACTTCAACATCCAACAAAAAACAAAGAATAGAAATTTGCATGAAGCAAAAAATGTGCATCAATGTAGTTCAAAGACTAAACATACGGACAACTCTCACACTCCCCATAAGCCCTACACTACGATTGCCAAAAACAACCCAAATAAAAAAAAATAACTTCAATACAGTCATGAAGCATTTTGTCATAGATTTAAATACCTTCTTTAGAACTCCCAAATCTTCACTGACGACCTGGAAATGGAAACACACATATTCAAGGTTAAAACTAAGTAAGGATTATAATAAATAGCTGTTTGAAGAAGTATATATCTGATCCTAAACAATGAGAAGAACCATACATCTGAACATAAGCAATGCAGATATACAGGAACAGAAAGTAAAACTCAACAACATAAGGAAAACAATAATTACCTCAGTCAAGATAACAATATCCAGTGAAACAAAATGATAAAGCAATATGTGTAACAACAATTTTTTGTTTATCTCAAGTACCAAGCCATAAATCCCCCTCCCCCCAATTGAAGCAGTGAAAATATGACCTACTTTGGGATTGAAACCCAAACAATACTATGTCCAGCTTTCAACGACTACAGAAAAGTTTGAGTCGTAAACTCACAGAAAAGCACATTAAAAACCGGAGATTCAGCCGAAAACGGAAAAAACACAAAAAAACGAGAAGTGTGTGCCTTTATTTTTAACGTTTCGAACTAAGAAGATGTTTGTCTGCATTAGATGTTTGTCTGCATTAGGATGCTTGCATCAAGAATATATAACAGAAAAAATAAATAGAGACGTATGGGCATAATTGATCAAGAAAAATTTATTTAAAAAATACCCTTTTTTTAATATAATTTATGTTCACTATATATTTTGTGTTTCTAAATAAACATAACCTAACATATAAGTTTCCACAAAATAAAGATAAAGAGGGCAGTATTTGGAAGTTAAAATCAGACCCTAATTAGAGGGGCAGAAATGACATAAAAGGGCAAGATTCAATAAATCCAAAACTAAATATAAGAAAATTATGCAAGTGAATCTAACATTCTTGCCTTCACTTTAGAGAAATCAATCATCTCAGTCTCAAAATGAAGTTCAGCGTCCTTTGGGAAGGCATCAGAAACTGAAACAGGACAATCATCCTCACCATAGTGGAATTCCGGTTTTATCTTGAACTGAAACAAGAGGCATCAAAAGTTATGTTAAGCACCAAAAAATTCCATCATATACCAAAATCTTGAGGGTTTTTTCATTAGTTAACAAGTCCATTATAAGCGCCAAAAGGGGGCAAACCCACGCACATGAGCCAATATTTGTTAAGCTGTTTGATTACCACTTTATGCAACTCATTCAGCCTTTTCACTTGGTATATCAAGAAACTGGTTCACTTAGTAGCTTAAACAATGTTACGGAAAATGTCAAATTAGCTCCATTAAACGTATTGAGGCAATTGGTTGAATATATTTGCCTGTAATCCCACTGAAAACGGTTGCATACATAATGTATAACAGCAGCTTGTTTCTATAATCTGGCATGTAGCCATGAAAATGTGAAAACTAAATAACTGAGCGATTGATGTGGAAATTTTATTTGAAATTTAAAAGATCTTAGCATGCTAAGGCAAAAGCTCCAAAATGATCAAATAGAATACAATAAGATTTTCCTATACAACTCAAAGTATTTCCGACTTTCATATCAACAAATATCATATTCAAATAATTACCATAGCTACTTCACCCTTCTTCATTGTGGGAATACCTTCTAGCAACCCCAATATCATTTTGCTTTTACCCAAAACATGCCTTGTTGGGATACCCTTGCCTGTAACATCAATGAATAAGGAAAAAAGAGAAAGGGAAAAAAAACTGAATTGGAAAAAAGTATCAATTAATGAATTTGAAACAACCGGCAAAAGTTCCAAAAAACATAATTAACCTGAAATGTCTCACCCCTAAAAGCTAAATAACAACATAGAAAAGTATAAAACTAGGACTTACAGATATTAGAAAACCTGTAAATATAGCACATACAGAGTGAACACTGAAGTGTGATCAGTGCAGCCTAAAATAATTAATCAAAAGACTTTCCACATTCTAACATGGAAAATCACCAAAGTAGAACCATGTGTTTCTGCCAAAATTGTGTCAAAATTTATTATATCTTGAACAAAAATGTAGTGCGTTATGTATATTTCAAAGAAATATTAAAGAATTTACAGTTATAAAGGGCAGAACTTTGCAACATATGGAAAAATGATGAGATTGAGTCAACGGCTCCAACTTTTTAGAAGCTAAAATATCTTAACTATTACAAAAGTCTGTCTTTGAATTTCTCTATATAAGCAAATAAGTAAAGTATAGAAGTTCTCAAGCACTCTTTTAATAATGCAGTGGTGGAATATTCAGTTTATAGGCTAGTATATGAAGACCATTCAGTGTTCTAAAAATCCCCGCCTAGGCTCTAGGCCCCCTGGCGCCTCACTCAGGCCCAGGGCGGCAAAAAATCCCTCTAGAAAATTAGGCGGGGCCTAGACGAGTTAGGTGAGGTCTAGGCGCGGAGAGTTTTTTTTTATTTTAATAACTACTCAAATCAGATCTTGATATATTTATTTTTTTAATGATTTACCATATTCATAATGCATATTGTAGCATATCAAATCACAACAAGTAGTGAACAATATCAAGTCAAAATGAATAATTTTATTATAGTTGTAATTTTTTGAACTTGTACCAACTTCAAATTATATAAATGATGATACATTTGTAATATTTGGTTTAATTCAATATAATTCTTAAATTTATGTTTAATTTCTTAAGTTTTAATATTGAATTAAATTCTTGAATTTTAAATTTTATTATTTAATAGCAATCTTGTTTATGAATAAAACTAATATGTTAAAGATATGTTTGAACTTTCAACAATTGCATGTTTGCGTTTGAACTTTGACATTGACAATATGGATATATGTTTGAACTTTAAGCAAAGGCTTTTATTATCTTATAGACTGTTTTGCTATATATTATTATTTTGTTTGAATAAATGTAAGATAAAAATATTAAAATTGACTTAAAATAAAAATTCCCGCCTAGGCCCCGCCCAAGCCCCGCCTAGGCCCCCTAGGCGCTAGGCCCCCACGGCCGTCCGCCTCCCGCCTAACGCCTTTTAGAACATTGAGAACATTTGGATAAAATTCAATGCAATGCTCATACCTAAAGGATGAATACTACCACCTCAACAAAATGAAAGTAGTCAATTACATTCAAGGCCTCATAGCATCAGTCTGCCTACCCTTTGATTTAGGTAGAACAAAATATTGCATCCAATGGAGAAGCAATAACAAAGTTAATACTTAGAACTCACCACCAAATTCCGAACGAGTAGACTCAACAACAACTCCATCTAGTGTGCGGATAGTACAATGATATATAACCTGTGTAAAACAAGGCAAGGTTACAAAATACCACGTCAATTTCTCCTTCATGCTTAAATATCATAAACTTTATGGACGCTGAACAGTTGATCAATTTCAAGGGACAAATTTAGACACTTGGATTAGTAATACACAATAAAATAGATTAAATCAAATTTACGAGTCATATGATGAAATATCCATAAACTAATGATTACGGCAGGCTAATGACCTGATCACCATCAGTAGGTGTAGGTTCGCTGCTACCAGGCCTTATTAAAGCTTTCATCAAACTTCCAGGCACAATCTTCATTTTCCTATTCATCCAAATAAGAAATAAGCACACACTTTATATTATACTCCCTCTGTCCCACAGAAAAAGTCCCCTTCGATTTTTTATCCTAGTCAATTTGTGAAAGCCTATAATTTAAAATTGATGTCTATTTGATTTTGATTAATGTAGTTAATATTGTAAATTGCTTAAAAACTATTACTAAGAAAGAATTGTTATTTCGAAAATTAAAATAAATTCACAGCATTTTAACTAGGATCAGAGTCGAATAAGACTCTTTTTGTGGGACGGGATAATTGTACGCAGCTTAGACTTCACTGAAGTAAAAGACTGACCTTTTCTCTTCATTTTCATCAGTTTTCTTCTTCTGCGGCTTGTATTCGTGCTCACCATTTTCATCGACCGCCATTGGAGACATTTTTCTGAACCAGCAATCCTGAAGATCGACCTAGAATTCTAAGCTGAAATTTATAGAGTAGGTTTTGTGAAGGGGCGGAAACCCCTAGGTGATAATTACAGACTGCAATGGAGTTTTAAGCTTCAAATACCTGCAAATTGGTAGACCGATTGAGAGTAGGTGGGAGAGAGGTCGAAGATTATTAGAGACTGATCGTTGAATTCAAAGACTTTTTCATCGCCGCTGAATTTAGACGACTAAAATTCAATTTGCACCCTAAATTTTTTCCCCAAAATCGATTTGCACCCTAAGTTATTTTTTCGATTAAATGCATCCTAAGTCTAATTTCTGACGCCAAATCTTCAGCTGAAAGTTTTAATAAGAGGGTATTTAGGTAAAACACCACTCTTCTCGCCATCAAAACAGAAATACAACTTATACGAAGCCTAAAAATCAATATGCCTCCAAATTGAAGGGTTTGGTTCGTTCTTTTATCAAATTGAACGGTTGGAATCGATTTTCAAATAAATTGAAAAGAAAACTCATTTTGCCTTTAACTAAAATTAAAATTTTGTCTTTAACCATAAGTATGTCTTAAATTGTTTTGTTTTGTAAGAAGAAATATGTGTTTGGAGTATTGCGTATAACGGGAAAATTCCTTTGTCGTACTCATTTTACTACTACTTGTATTTATGTGCATAATAATTGAGACTATACTCTTTTGCGAAAAGACATTGCAGAGAAAGTCAAAGTTTATTTGTAGAATCTGAGTTCATATATATAGAATTGAGTAGACCTATCAATTCTAGTGCTGCAAGGAGCTGAGTTGAATTAGAAACCTTGGTACGCGATTAGCTTACGTCTTATATTCGATTCTTTTCTATCTTCAAATTGTACTCATATTCTTACACTTACCCCATCCATCCAAATATATTCTCTAATAATAAATAAGTATATTTAAAGTTATAAGACTTTGATATTTTTATGCGACTCATTCAAACATAACTATCTTTCTATTTTTACATGTTAGAATCTTATATTCAACTATCTGTTGACCTAGTAGTTATCTTACTCAAAATTTAGATTCAATCACCATTCATATCAAGTAATTACATCCTACATTTTACTTGCCGAGAATTTTGCATTTCGATCCCGATACAGTGTGTGTAGTAAGAGTTTATGGTTGTACCGGCGAGAACTTCTCGCACATACGCAGCTCACAAAACCCTCTACCTTCACAATGAAGTAACAATAATTATGTAATCTTGTAATTCAAATGGTATCAAAAAAAAAGTGAATTTATTTCCTCTTTATTTGATTCATGTGAAATTAAGGGCTAAACAATTATTTTGGTCCTTGTATTCTATACTCTATAGTTGGTTTCAATTTTATCCATGTACAAATTTTTTTTCCCATAATAATCCTTGTACCCCCTAAAGATAGAACAACAATTTAGTCATTTTCTTTAAAAAAAATTGATAATGTAGCTTTTTAAAAAATATAATTAAGTGTCAATAAGATATATATACATGTGAAGTTAATTATTTATTTATATTTTTACACCATTTTAGATTCCTTTTGTACAAAATAAACTTGAAATTAATATATCATCGTCAGCAGCATCTGAAATAAGCTGCCCTAAATGCGTCATTTTACCTTTTTATCATTTATGCAAGTGTAAAACATAAGACTTCCAAATGCAATGTGCCTTGGGCAAAGTAAAAGTTGATGAGCATCATCTTCGCTTCCATTCCCTTTCCAAAGAGAAGAAGGCACGCACGCCAGCACTTGATCACTAATGCCTTTGATTCTCAATAATAATAATAATAAAATGACATTATTAATGAAACACTGCACATTCCCCAAATTATCAATGGAAAAAGGCCCTGTTTCGGGCTTTGCTAATTCCAATAATAAGCCAGAATGAAAAACAGATACTCTGTTCCCTCTACTTATATTTTGACAACTAATCTCTTATTTAACATTAATTAATTTTAAAATTAAATAAAAAGACATATTATATTAAAATATAAGTGACATAATAAGACAGAAAATTTGGAGTCAAAATAGCAGAGCAAGCAATACAAGGCAACGTAGGCTGTTGTATCAGGACAACAAGTAGTACTAAAAATACTTGCTGCAAGACTACTTGATATGATAATGATAATTCCAGCCAAGGTGGTGGACGGGTTGGAATTCATTTTCTACAAAACAAACTTGCCATTCTCATTTTACACTATAATAAACCCACCACTATGGGAAATGAGAATAATAATAATAATATGACGTTAAAAGAGAGGGATGTAATTCAAACAAAAAATAACAAGACCCTCAAAACTCCAAAAGAAGAACCCTATTTTACTAGTACTTCGTATTTTATTTAAATTCCAACAGAGAACAAAAGAGAAACTGCCATCCACCAATTTCTTCTCTCCTGAATCTTTGAACCAACCCAACCAAAGATGAAGTGATCAACAAAAAGCTAGCTGCTGTTTGCAATTCCTTATTTTTCTTTTCCCCTACCACTAACCAAAAAACCTTTCCCTTTCTTCTCCTCCTCCTCCTCCTCCTCCTCCTCCTCGGACTATTTCTATTTCCCATCTATACTTTCCCACTAAAACATCTCACTATCACAAACCTAATAAAACAAACTTCTTTCCTTTCCTTTCCATTTCTTCTCCTTTGTAAACATCTATTATAGAAAAACCCCCACCCCAACTCAAAAAAAGTCAAATGGGTTAGTAAGTCCACTCCTGAGGAAGCTGGGCCTCGTTATTCATATGCACCGGCTGCGGCCGGGCCACGTTTCGTCTCTGCTGAGCTTGTGCCATAAGGACATAGTTTCGGTATTTCATAGCTGCATCTAAAAATTGGCAAATAAAGAAAACAAGTTAATCAACATTGTTGAAGAAATTTACCCAACCACAATACAGTGCAAGTTATAAACAAGGGGGAAATCTTACCATAGTTAGGAGAGAACAAAGTATTATTGCTAATAGATCGAATCTGAAGCTGGGGTGGAGCATCCATGGCTTCCAAATTCAGGTTCAGAGCCTGGACCACTCTGTCGGGAAGTAAGACCGTTGAACATCCTGTAGTATAAAACAAATTTTTTTTAATCAGATCTGGGTCAAGGATAGAGCAGTGAAAATCAGAATAAACATTATACCCAACCCCACCATCCAAATATCAAGTGTTCTAAACCCTAAAAAACAAAGAAACTGGAAAACAGTTGAAAATTGACAAAAATCCAAACATGAAACCGACAATAGATTCATCCAACTTTAAAGCTATGAGAGAGAAAATAGACCTGGCTTCTTAAGAGTTTCAGTAGGGGTGCCGCCTCGACGAGGCAAGAAAACACCAGTACCGGAACATTCACGTTTGGCGCCTGGATTTCCTAGAAATACAGCCCTCATCCCTGAGCCAGGCTGCTGCGGCGTCGGCTGTTGCAGCTGGGATTGTTGCAAAGTAGGCCAAGCAGAGGGGGATAAACCCAGTGGACGCCCATTACTACCATTTCTAGCCCTGTTCTGATGAACCATCTGAAGTCCCCAATCCAGTCGACTCTGCTGCTGTTTCATCATTTGTTGCTGCTTCAACTGCTGAAACTGAAATCCAAGGCAAAAATTAGTTTCTCCAGTTCTTTGAGGACATGTATCAAACATTTGCAAGATTAAGGACTTTAAGCTTACTTGGTTAGCTTGGAGCTGCTGCCGTAATATGAGAGACTGATTCGAATGGAATCCGAGATTTGGAGTTTGCAGAGGGACAGAGATGGGACTGGGCTTTCGAGGTGCACTCAAATGAGCTCTGTTACGGTTATATCCATTAGCAGCAGCCCCTGCTTCAATCTTTCTCATCTTAGCCACCTCCCCTGCGGCGGCGTAAAGAAGTTCCCAAGCTGTCTCGTTTTTGCCTATCACCGCCGCAGACTGTGGCGGTGAAGGGCAGTTGGGGCTTCCTCGGCTAGAGCCCTGCTGCTTACATCCACATCCACTTCCCATAACATTGGAAAGGGTCGATTGAGGCGAAGTTGCCATGCTCGAGGACTGTACAAACAAAACCCAAAATTAGAAAGAAAAAAACTCTAATAAACACAATTAAAAAGCAAAAAATGAATTTAGCGATAATAAGTACCTTGGTCTTTTCATAATATCCCAAACCATGGTCTGCTTTCCACAAATCATCAGAAAGAGTAGACTGAGCGAGTTTCAGACTAAACCCAGAGAGGTACTCTTCCTCATCACTCTCAGTCTCCGTTGAACCCACTACAGACTCAACGGGAGAACTCAGATCCGAGTTGGGCCCGTACAACCCAAACCCATATGAGAAATCATAACCGCCATTGTTTTCCCCAAAAAGCTTTCCATTGTTGTTCTTCTCTGCGATTTTACTAAATTCCATGAGCAAGTTGTCTTCAGAAAGAAATTTAGGGGGAAGCCAAAACTCTCCGTCGTCCAAATCCTCTGCCATCTGAAGAAATCACGGGAGGTAAATATAAACAGAAAGAATTAAAAACAAAATATGATATACAGTTAGAAAGAAAAGCTTTGATTACCATGTGTGTGTGATGGGGTTGCTGATTCTTTAAGGTTGAATTATTATTATTATTAACCCCCACCACCTCTGCTGCTTTTATCAGGGCCCAGGAGGAGGAGGAGGAGAACACAGCGGTGCAGAGAGTTAGTTTGAAAATTTTAGAGTGATGAGAGAGCAAAATCGAAAGGAGGCAGTGTATATATAAAGTGTTTTTCTTATAAGAGAGAAGGGAGGGAACCCTAGGTCGTTGGATTTTTTATGTTACGCTCTATAATTGAATGTGAGAAACACGCGGCGCAAAAATGATGGGAAACAGGGATGGATATGCAGAGCTGTAGCCAGGTAAGATATATTCGGGGCGGTGGACTGTGCGTGTGTGGTGTGTGTGGGCTCCGGTCTGACACTAGCATGTGACCCTTGGTGGGACCATGGCCCAGGATGGTGAGGAGTGACATATTTAGTATGAGAATTAGTATATTAATAGAATTATTAGTATTTTTTAAAAAGTTTTTCTTGTTTATTAATTTCACATTCAAATGAGACGAGTTTTTGTGAACACTATAATTCTTTTATATAAAATAAATAATTAAACATAAAATAATTTATCTTCAAAAATATATTTAATTGATATCCAACTAAATTTTAAAAAGACAAAATTTCATTAATGTACTATTACATGGAATTCATTATGAATGTAATTGATATTTATTTTTGTTTCTTTTTTTTCTCTCTCATTCATCTGAAAAATGAAATAGTATAGGAGGGGGAGGATAGATCCGATTAGTATGAAATTTATTTTTTAATAAATTGATTAATTGATTAATATAATATTAATATATATAAAATTTCGTCTGAATAACGATATTCTATTAATTAATTGATCGATATATTTAAAAATAAATTTTATACTAATCAATTCCGAGGAGGAGGAAGAAGAGGAATGAAACCCTAGATAGAGATAGAGGTCGAGGATCAGAGGAACCAAAAAAGGAGTGGACAACGTGGGAGCTGGTTCTCATGAGTTAGGCTGTTATGGCGGACCTATTTGAGACATTTGTCCCCTCACTCTTCCTCCACTAACACCTGACGTGGCGGCATTCATGATACTATTAAGCAAATCGGATGTTATTTTTAAGACCTTTTTGCCCTTGCTTTATTTGTTAAATGGACCATTTTCTCCCCCCTCAATCCTCATGGAGCAAGAGAGGGCGGGGGTGTCGTCGTCTGTCATGTGTTGATGATCGGTTAAAGCCTGTGAGAAAATCAAAATCTGCCTGCACACAAGATTTATGTGTCTCTCTGGGTGGATAAATACTATTCCTTCCTAGTCCCAGTACATGGAACGTGAAGTTAATTTTGATAAATTGATTAATATAATGTCGATACACATATAAAAAAAAAAAGTGATTTTTCTTTGCATTTCAGTATAATATTAATCAATTAATCAACTTACCATAAAGTTATTCATGCAATGCAAATAGCAATCTCAATTTAATCAATATTTGAAGTTTTTCCATTTAATTTTTTCTTCTTCTATGGGGGATAGCTAGAGATTTGGATATAATATATAGCTATTTAATTATTTAAATACAAAAATTATTTTATGACTTCTTTTAATAATCTTAGGTAATTAATTATGTTTATAGTAATTTTTAAAAATAAAAATTTAATTTGAAATTGTGGTGATATATTTAATTGGTTCAATGCAATTAAACTACATGACATGACAATATTACAACTACTAATTGAGTCAAGCCGAGTATTGAATTGTTTAGATTTGGTTCACAAAATTTATTGAATCTAAGATAAGGTTTGATTGAGATTCATTTATTACCGAGTCGAGTATAATCTCGAATAGAGCCCGAATAGTTTGAACTTTTCGAACGAATATAATTCGAGTATCAATAGAAAATAAGAATTTCAAAAGATTTAAGTAGTTTATCAAATTTTAAAATTTGTTCGTATTTAAATTATTTATTTTTTAAGTCGAAATCGAATAAAACTTTTAGTCAAATAAATATAAATAGAATCTGAACTGTTTTCTCATCTTATGAACTTACTCATAAAGTAGTATTCTATATCATTCAAATGGGATCGGCTTGAACTTAATTACAAGGCCATCCAGTCCTAGAAAAGAAGATCGAGTGCAGCGACTTCGCAAGTTTCTGTGGTACTACAACTTGAAAATTGGATAAGTAGCCTTTTATAGTAACTATCCTAGTTATACTTGCTATACATTATTAAAGACATACCACTAGTCAAATATATGGGTTTGTGCAGGCCTGTCAGGTTGTACATTTGCATACCTTCATTTTGCCAATTGCTAAACTATATTTGAAACATTCTATCCTATCCACAAAAACAAAAGGATAAATTACATATATTAGTAAATTTTTAAAAATAATTACAATAATTATATATCTATAAAATAATTATAAAAAAATGACATTTTATCATATTTATTTATAATACTAATACAATTAGGAATTCTTAATTTAAGGGATTAATATTAATGGACTGACATGACAAATTAGTGTCCATCTTAAAATAGGGTTGGTTTATTTTGAAACGTGTGATAACTGCCATCTATCATTTGATTTTGGACTCTTCAGTTACAAACCCTTGTTCTGTATATTGAACCCTTGTTTCTCTCTTCTTTCTCTCTTCTGTTCGTGCCTTCTTCATCTCTATTGATCGTTTTCGGTGATTTATTCTACATTTTCGTGATCGTTACTCGTTATCATCTTCGTTTAGTTGTTCGCCATCTTCGTTTAGTTGTTCGTCATTGTCGTTTATTACTTTCATTATTATTTTGTTGCCGCGATGGTTTTAGTTGGTTTCTTCTTCTCCATTTGATCGATTCTCGTGTTTATTATTGTTTTAAGTGAGTATTTTCTAAACAGTTTAATATATTATCTATTAAAGTTGTTTACTAACAGAATAGAGTATTGATTGTTTGGGTTTGTGTTGTTTTTATGTTTTGTATAAAATGGTTGATACAAGGAAGAAGGATGGAAAGAGGAAAAGAATCACGGAGGGTGATTCTGTTAAGGACTTGAAGAAGTTTGTTGTGGAAATGAAGGGAAAGTTTGTTTATATTTTGGTTACCATTAAAATAAGTTTTGGTTACTAACATATAACTGTTTGGTTACTTCTTTTAGTATTTTTTTTGTTACTGTTAACTTATGATTTGGATACCATTCTTGTTCCCTCAATTTGGAATTTTGGTTACTTTTTTATGTTATTTTGGTTACCTTGTATTTGCTTAGTATACATTGGTTGACTAAACAGGGTTTGTGTAAGATCCCAACTTATTATTAAATAAAATTGAATTTCCTATATTTATTATTTTGAAATAGTAAAGGTTGATTTGATTAATGTGGTTAGTTATGGGTAAAATGCGCAAATATTTCAAATAAGCAAGTGGATATAAAATATTTATTTTTTATCGGAGAATATTCGTTTGGTCGTGGAATATTCTTACTGTCGGGAAATATTCGTACGACGGCGCTGCCTTGTGTGGGCCCAATAACGAAAAACGATTGGATGAAGAAAATGACAAGTATAAGTTGTTTATAAATAACTTGGCGTGAGTGTTACTGCAAGAAAACACAAGATGACATTACGGTATTGCACCAATTATTGATTCTTACGTACGTGAAGGCACTTTCAATAATTGCTACAAAGAATTACCGCTTTAATATTTTATTTTATTGATTCAATAATTGCTACGTTGATATTTTATATTATTGTTGTTTGATAATTGTCACTACACATATATTTTCATTATCGGATCAATAATTCATATTATTTGAATAATATTATTAGATAACATTAGTGGCAATGTCTAGAAAGGTGCATCAAGGAGAGGTTTGGTCACCTAATTGCTTGCGCAAGATGAAGAAATCCTTATTGGAAAGCCCTTCTTTCCTCAGGAAACACTTGGTTGTCGGTTTTGTGATTACATAATATATTATTTGTGAATAATTAATTATTACTTATTATAATAAGGAAAATATTCATTTTATGTGGATATAGATGGAGAAAATTTTAATGTGACAATTGTTGAAAATTAATATTTTATCTTTTTTGATAAAATAATTCATTTAAATATATTATTATATTTTAATAATATAATAATGGTGATATTTTTACAATGAATGTTGGATATATGAATAAATAAGGAGGAAGAGTATTTTTGTCACTAAAAATTGTTAAAACATGTTAAACATGTTTGTGGGCCCATTTCTTGACTGAAATTTGATTATAGCATGTAAAATCGTCCGTTTGTGGATTTCGGTCAATTTCTGTTTGGAATTTAGAAAAACTTTCTTCTGCAAATTTGTAGAGAATGGAATTTCTTATGAAAAGGACATAAGGTTCGAATTTTTCTGATAAGTAAAAGGGCTATTTTTATGAATTATTGAAGTTCTGAAGCTCCAGAATAATTAATTTTTGAAGTTTAAAATATTTTAATTAAGAAAAATGTTTTTTTCATTTGTGGAACATGTGTTAAGTGGTTGAAATCAGCTGGTGGTGTGCATAGGAATTTAGTTTATAAATATATTATTTTATTAAATTTTTTACTTTGGTGTTCTAAGCATTTTTCTATAAATAAGGTGCTTAGGTTAGAATTGAAAGTCACACCAGAAACTAAAGTTTTCTCTCTCTATAGTATCGAGCGTATTCTTGTGAGTATTTTAATACCTTGAGTGTTGCTATATTGCAAATTCCTTCAAAGACTATATCCCAGATTATTCAATTAGAAATCTTTTTTTCGAGGTAAGAGATATTTTTTTTTTAAAAATGATATTATTTCTTCTAATATCATTATGCTAGAATATTGGTAAGATTTTTCTTGTGAAATTCTTGTCTTTTAGTGTCGGGGTTATTATTTACGATACCTGACCTTTATTCACGATATCTGACTATTCATTCATCACGAATACGACACTATTTACAGAAAAACTAAATTTTTCGTTTTTATCCAAGATATCTATTATGGATACTAGCTTTGATTGTATCCATGTTTTGATCATTCTTGAATTTTACTTCACTATGATTATTATGAAGTATTTTTGAACTCGGATTGTGTAAAGTATGAATCCTTAATATTTGTTCTTTTATTTCACTGGATTCGTTTTCTTCAAAATATTTTTCATCATCCTCAGTCTTAAATGATGATATTACCGAATATCTTTGGTCTGTAGTGCAAAGATTAATGATTTTCTTATGAATATCTTTGGCCCGTAGTGCAAAGATGAACAAGTGTTGAGATGAACATGACCAACTGATGAATATCTTTGGCATGTAGTGCAAAGATAAATATTTGATTTAAGATGAATATTGATTGATGTTACAGGGATAAAATATTGATGATGGACTTTTAAATTCATAGATTATAGTAGATTTCATTCTCTACGTAACTCATATATGAATTATTATTTACGTTGCGAATATTGATCTGAAATTTGTTGTCTATTGTATTTTATCAGATTTTTTTTCTGTTGAAGACTAATGATAGTTTGTTCTATATTATCTTAGTCATAATATTCTTTACTGGGCTAGTTGAACTCACCCTTTTCTTTTTTGTTCTATTTTTCTTCTAAGGAGGCGAGAATGTAGCGAGTTCTAGTCGGGGTGTGAAATGATGGTTCTAGAAAGTTGTTTTAGTAGTTCTCACCATTTTTGTAAAATAATGTACCAATAATTATAATGAAGATTTATTTTGGTGTGAATATTGTCTAGATGGCAATATTTGTATTTAAACTCACAGTTTATATGTTGTATTAATAAAGTTGTAGTTGTTTTTATACCATGTTATTAACGACTCAAAATGGGTGATGTATACCTATTTTGGGGGCGTCACAGTTGGTATCAGAGCTTAGGGATATGATCTCTGGCGGAGATCGGGGAATAGAACTAGGAGAGGAGAAACGAATAAATACTTCGCTAGTGTGTAAAACCCCAACTTATTATTAAATGAAATTGAATTTCCTCTATTTATTATTTTGAAATAGTAAGGATTGATTTGATTAATGTGGTTAGTTATGGGTAAAATGCGCAAATATTTCAAATAAGCAAGTGGATATAAAATATTTATTTTTTATCGGAGAATATTCGTTTGGTCGTGGAATATTCTTACTGTCGGGGAATATTCGTACGCAAATCTTCTAAATAAAGATTTAAATTTCTCGAAATATTTTTTTATATTATGGTGTGGATTTGAGATAGTGTTATAGTTGTGGGTAGTATTTGAAAATTTTGCAAAGTATGCAAGTTGTTATAAATATTCGTTTGGTCGGGGAATATTTTTTTAGTCGGGAATATCCGATGCGACGACACACAATCATTGGTGGACCCCACAATGTAAATCGTCAGAGTTAGTTAAAAAGCGACAAAAATATTTTATGGAAATAACTATGGAGGTTTTACCATTAATCTTGTTGAACTACTCTTTAGTAAAGTACAAAGAATCTGGCTGTCGTCGTTGCGAAGAGCACTACGGTATTGATTATTGATCTTTACGTAAAAGTCACTCGGTTATACTACATTATTGCTACGATAATTCTTTGCATCATATCTCTCATATTATTATCGATCCAATTATTATTACGATTATCGTTGTGCATAATATGTTATATTATTAAATCAATAATTGAGACGACAAAGTTATTCATATTATTAAATTGCAATATTTATAATGTCAGAAGTTACATCGAGGAGAGGTTTTGTCACCTAATCAAAGCTGCGCCAATAGGAGAAATCCTTATTGAAATCCTCTCTTCCACGAGAATCGACACGGTTGTTAAATATCATGAAGTTATGATATTAATGATGGATAAGTTCGTGTTGATTAAAGATGAATTTGATAGTTTCATTGTGTTGAAATTATTTGTGTTAGTAAAATTGACATTTATTTCGATAATAATTGATGTCCGGAGGTTATATTGTTCAATGAATATTTGGGAAACTTTTCGTGTTTGAGTTCTTATTCACGAAGTTCTTATTCATGAGTTACTATTCATGAGTTTTAACAGTAACTTGTCCTTTCAGTTTTTCAAGAGTTATTTGTCCTTTCAGTTTTCCAAGAGTTATTTGACCCTTCAGCTTTTCAAGAGTTATTTGCCTCTTCGGTGTTCCAAGAGTTAATTACCCTTCGCAAATAGTAAGCCTATTTTTCTGCGGGCGGGCCGAGGTTGTTTTATGCCTAATTTTTGATATTTTTTTGGGCTTAGCCCAAACAGGCCGGGGCAAAACGGTCTGAATTTTTGTAGGCTAAAACAATACGGTTCAAAATCCGTTTTTTGACGGACAGACTGACCCAATCTGCGGACTTGGGTCAAATTTACCATGTCTAATTTGTAGGGAGGGGGTTTTCGGAATCTCAATTCTTAATATATAGTAGGAGTACTTGATAGTACATTTGTAATTTACCATGTCTAATTTGTAGGGAGGGGGTTTTCGGAATCTCAATTCTTAATATATAGCAGGAGTACTTGATAGTACATTTGTCTACGCTTGCTGTTTTTAGCGGCAGAATTTGGTATATTAATTCACAAGTCTTGGGCTCTTAGCCAGCCGAATGATTAAACATTGAGAAAGGGTCTTAAATATTTAAGTTTTTTTGAGAATATTCAATTTAATTATCTCATATACAATGTATCTCCGGATATATGAACAAAGGCTGCAATCAATGACTTAATCCTCAAATGTACCGAACAAGTCTTAAGACAGTAATTCTACATTTTGCCACCAGATCTTTCCCACTGTGGCATCATATATATATATATGAAGCTAATCACTACGTACTATGATGATTAACCTAATTCTACTTTATACATTACATGCAGCCGCTAGAGGTAGGAACTGTAAAATTAACTAAACGGTGGGTTTGATTTTGTATTCATTCGATTAAAAGTTTGATTGAGCTTTATTCAAAATATAAATGATTTAAAATTTAAAATTTGACAAATTACTCGAACCTCTTTAAATTGTAATTTTCTATTGATACTCGAATCATATTCGTTTGAAAAATTCAAATACGATTTGAGATCATGCTTGACAGCTCGTAGCTAAATGAGTATTAAAATCAAATCTTATTTCATATTTAATAAATTTTATAAATAAATCTGAATAATTCAATACTCGATTCGACTCAACTCAATTCATTTATAAGGCTATGCTTCAATAATAAAGGGGACCGGTTGTGTTGCATGTGACAGGACACTAGGGGTCATAATTATTCTCCCTTTGTTCCATTTCCATTAAAAGTAGAAGTAGTAGCAACTAATTAAGACATTCCTTTGCTATGTATGTATGTATTATTGAGTTTATATTATCCAACAATTTGGGATCCGGTTAGCATAACGTTATTTTTTTTGTAAATTGATTAATTGGTTAATAGAATACTGACACACATACAATCTCGTTTGTGTGTCAGTATTCTATTAGTTAATTGACCAACTTACCCTAAAATAAACTTTATACTAACAACTTCCAACAATTTGTAATCTTTAAAGTTGTCTCACCATATATGCTTACACATTAATTGTTGGGCCATCGATTTATAATCATTATATATAGAAGTCCATTCCATCCCATTCCATTATCTAATCGGTGGAATTAGGAGTTAGTTTCACCTACTTTATCATGCTCGCTCGCTTCCTCTAACTTTGGTGGAAAATTAAAGAATACTACTACTACTGCTGCTGATACATATAAAAAGAAAAGTACGTAGATTCGCTCATTATATATATATATATTAATAATTAATTTGTAGGTAGCGTGAGATTGACATAATAATTTATTTGATAAACAAACATGAGCTGAAGTGTTATTTAATCTGAGGTGAGTGGGAGTCTAAAAAAGTTGTTGATCGATCAAGAAAATGATAAAAGGAAGATAGAATGAATGAATGTGAAGCCTAATAATATTTATATATATATATATATATATATATATATATATATATATGGATAAAGAGATATGTAGGTAGGTGGTGTTACTACGTACGTTGAGTGAACCCTAAGATTTCTCGATCACATTACTTTTCCACCGTAACTAAGTTGTACATCTACATGGAAAGGTTGGTCAGTTTCCATATATGTATATAGGTAATAATTTTCCATTTTTCATTTCCATTCTTTACTCTCTCTCTATATATATAATATATATCAGTCCGTCCGTCCAACTTCTGAGCTAAAAAGATAATTTGTTGGGACCATGTTTCACATGCAAAAAATATCCATTCCAAAAGCTAAAGGAAAAGAAAACTATTTTTCTTCCGTTCAACAAATTCAATAATGATCTTATATTTTGAATCGTTAGACAAAACCGACTCCATATATAATAAGCATATGCATATGCATTTTGAAGTATGCACATGCCAGAGAGATTGATTTGCACATGGAAATGGGATCTTTCGGTTCGGATATATATAGGATAGACCTACATCTCTTTTAAATACTAGTAATTGTTTTGTTAAGGAATGTAGAAGCGGCGGGGCGGGGAACAAATTGACAGCAACATTCATTCATTCTCATTTCTTCAACATGCATAACCTAATTCTGCTATTTACTAGTAGTATTTTCTAATGCTAACTTGCTAGCTAGGGCCTAGTAGGAGCTCGCTCGGGATATCGATTAATTCATTCATATCCCTATTTTTTTTATTGTTTTTAGATTCATCTGATTCATTCATTCTTAAATTCATTCATATCCCATATCATTGATTCATTCATTCTTAAATTGTAGACTACTCTTCCATCGATCTTGTCAGCTATATTATGTAGTAGTATATATTTGGAAGCATGCAAATTGCCACAATGTATATAATGATGTTTGTTAACGCCAAATTTTGTACGCCTGATGAAATCATCAAAACAGCAGGCCAAAATCGCGCTAACGGTTGTTTGTATTGTTAAATGCACTCACATAAGCATAAATAAAAGAATATAAAGTATGAACACAAGATTTACGTGGAAACCCAATTGGAAAAAAACCACGGAGAGAGAGAGTAATCCACTATCATAATATTGGGAGTACAAGTTGATAATATAGAGAATACAAGTTGTGTATTTGTGTTCTATCTCTTGTGTTCTTCTATCTTGTCCCCAAATCCTAACTTGTAGCCGTATATATAGAAGTCACCTCAATCTGCATCCAACTAGGAGAAGGACTTCTTTTCTAGAATCACCTTATAACTACTGAATCCAATTAAGAGTAGGAGTCCTAATTAAACCTCCTTATCCCACCAAATAAGGAAACACAATCATATTTTAATAAGGACTCTCCACTGTCACAATAAATACATATGGGCCATCACCAGATCCGGACCATTAAATAGACTCGGTTGCACCATGGCTAGACCCAAATAATCACATCCGAACATTGCCCCCCAGTCTCTTATTTATAAGGAACTTAAATAAGAGAGTATACAAATTTTGTCACACCCAAACACCATACGCCAAACAGAAACTTGTGACTCTCAATATTTTAGCCCCACTCCTCAATTCATTTCTAAGACATAAACGACCAACCTTATACCAACCGAACCAACCTTATCACTACCGAAGATATAAAGAACCATCCTTATATCAACCGAACCAACCTTATTTGTAAGACCCCGAAATTTTTTTAAATAAAAAGGAATTTCCTTTATTTATTATTTTGAAATAGTAAGGGTGGATTTGATTAATGTGGTTAGTTATGGGTAAAATCATAAATATTTTAAATAAGCAAGTGGTGATATAATATTCATTATTGTCGGGAATATTCGTTTGGTCGTGGAATATTCGCATCATCTTGTCGGGGAATATTAAATGCATGACACCCTTGATCTTTTTTGGGGGCCCATAACGGAAAGTGATTGGATGAAGAAAACGACAAAAATAAGTTGTTTAAAAATAACGGCATAGTTATTACTAATTAATCTTTGTTGAATATACCCGGTGGTTAAAACACGATGTACTGCGTTGTTGCACTGCAGTAGATACGGTATTGCACCAATTATTGACTCTTACATAAGAAGGCACTACTCAATAATGGTTACGATAATTCTTATCGTTCGATTTTTATTTTATTGATTCAATAATTCTTTGCATTGATATTTTATATTCTTTGTTGTTTCATAATTGTCATTACACAAGATTTTTTCATTATCGAAGCAATAATTCATATTATCTGAATAATATTATTAGATAACATTATTGGCAATGTCTAGAAAGTTCTGCATCTAAGGAGAGGTTTGGTCACCTAATTGCGGCCAAGAAGTGGAGAAATTCTTATTGAAAGCCCTCTTCCCTGGAACCGCACTCGTTGTCGATATTGTGATTACATAATATTATTTGTGAATAATTAATTATTGATTCATATGATGAGAAAAATATTGATTTTATGTGGATATAGATGGAGAAAATTTTTAATGTGACAATTGTTGAAAATTGAAATTTTATCTTTTTCGATAAAATAATTCATTTAAATATATATAATATTATATTTTAATAATATAATAATGGTGATATTTTTACAACGAATGTGGGATATATGAGTATCTGAGGAGGAAGAGTATTTTTGTTGCAATAAATGTTTAAAACATGTTAAACATGTCGGTGGACCCCATTTATTGATCGAAATTTGATTATAAATTCTAAAATCACCCGTTTGTGGATTTCGGTCAATTTTGTTTGGAATTTGGAAAAACTTTCTTCTGCAAAGTTGTAGAGAATTGAATTTCCTATAAAACTCATGAGATTCGAATTTTCTAACAAAAGGGCTATTTATTATGAATTATTGAAGTTCAAAAGCTCAAAATAATTGATTTTTGGAAGTTTAAATTATTTTAAATTAGAAAAACGTTTTTATTACTTTTTCTAGAAGGTGGCATGTGGTTATTGAACTGAAATCAGATTTCAAGTGTGCGTAGAAGATTTATTATATATATTATTATTATATTAAATTTTCTGCTTTGTGTTCTAAGCAATTTCCTATAAATAGGTCTTGGGTTAGAATTGAAAATCACACCGTAAATCAAGTTTTCTCTCTCTATATTATCGAGCGTATTCTTGTGAGTATTTTGAGTATACTTTGAGTATTGCTATACTGGTGAAAGTTCAAGTCATAGCTTTATATCCTGTGTTTCAACTAAGTCTCGTCTTTCGAGGTAAGGGATGTTATTTTCTTCTCAAATGATATTATTTCTTCAATATCATTATCTTTGAAATATTGGTTGGAACTTTTTATCAAATTTGGAACTTTTTCGTGTTTCGGGTTACTTATTCACGAGTTCTTTATTCACGAAGTTACTTATTCATGAGATTCTTATTCACGAGCTTACTATTCACGAGTACTATTCACAAAGCGTGAAGATGTTTTTTGTGAAATTTCTATCTTTTGGTGTCTGAGTTACTATTCACGTGTACGGCACTATTCACGATACTAAGACCTTCATTCACGAATACGGACTATTCAATTTAAAAATAAAATTTCTTCTTTTTGTCCAAAATATCTATTGTGGATACTAGCTTTGATTGTATCCATGTTTTGATCATTCTTGAATTTTACACCACTATGATTATTTTTGAGGTATTTTTGGGCGTGGATATAAAACAAAGTACGAATCCTTAATCCTTAATCCTTGTCATTTTGTTTCAATCGGATTCGCTTTTTAAAAATATTTTCATCATCCTCGGCCTTAAATGATGATATTGTTGAATATCTTTGGCACCGTAGTGCAAAGATGAATGATTTATGATGAATATCTTTGGCACATAGTGCAAAGATGAATGATTTCGATGAATATCTTTGGCCCGTGGTGCAAAGATGAATGATTTCGATGAATATCTTTGGCCGTAGTCTGAAGATGAGCAGTGTTTAGAATACGAACATGAATCGTGGTGAATGTCCTCGGCACAGAAGTGCAAGGATGAATATTTGATCCCATATATATATTGATTGATGTTACGAGATAAAAATAGATTTATGAACTTTAAAATTCATACATAGAAGATAGTAGTTTGCATTCTCTACTTAACTCTTCTAATGAATTATTATTTCATTGCGAATATTGATTTAAAACTTGTGGTCTATTGTATTCTATTAGATTTTTCCCTGTTGAAGACTAACGATAATTTTGTTGTATATTATCTTAGTCATAATATTCTTTCTTTGGGCTAGTCGAGCTCACCCTTTTCCTTTTTGTTCCATTTTTCTTCTCGTGAGGCGAGAATATAAGCGAAAGACGAGCCTGGGGTATGGAATGAAAGTTCTAGGGAGAGTTGTTTAGTAGTCCTCACCATTTTGTAAAATGATGTATCAATAATTATGATGGGGATTTATTTGGGTATGTATATTGTCTGAAAGACAATAATTGTATTTAAACTCACAAGATATATGTTGTCGTATTTTGCACGACAAATGTATTAATAAAGTTGTAGTTATTTCTGTACCATGTATTTGGCGACTCAGAATGGGTTGGGTGGAATGGACCTATTTTGGGGGCGTCACATTATTACTACCGCAGATATAAAGAACCAACCTTATAACACCCTAACATTGCCTCCCAGTCTCTTATTTATAAGGAACTTATAAATAAGAGAGTATTCAAAAAGTCTCCGCGGGATTTATATCCTCGAGATTTTTATCCTCGGGATTTATATATACTCGGGATTTTATAGCCTCGGGATTTTTATCCTCAGAATTTTTATCCTCGGGATTTATATCTGTAGAATGTTCATCCTTTCGGGAGATCAAAGCCTTCTCGAAGGACGTTTGTCTGACCTTATAACCCCTCCGACCTTATGCACCGCCATAATATCCGTCCCCGACCCCACATGGGAGGCTTCGATCGAACTTTATATCTGCCGAAAGTAAACAACCGAAGATATGATGAAACCGGTATGGCCCGAAAAGGAATCGCCAAAGAGATTGTCGAAGTGGTCCGAACTTAACTTCATCTGTTCCCATGTGGTCGGCAGATGTTGATAGTAACGAAGGACAACAAAATCTCTTATTTAATATGTGGAGGTGATTGCTCGCTCCCCTCCAT
Source organism: Panax ginseng (assembly GCA_020205605.1). Lineage (NCBI taxonomy): Eukaryota > Viridiplantae > Streptophyta > Magnoliopsida > Apiales > Araliaceae > Panax > Panax ginseng. Next base: position 179,502,419 of record CM035128.1, on the reverse strand, counting down.
TTGTGAAAATTAAGAGCCACGCATATTCTATCTGAGGCTTGTTATTCTCCCGACGATCAGTGTTGATTCCAGGTGCTAGTTTCATTTCTTTGGCCGGATGGGCTTGGATTGCCTTGGTTGGCTTCGAGAAGCATATAGAAGAAGTTGTTGCTGGTTAAGAATTTTTTGAGCAGCTTCCTCGGTGAGACCATTCCTAGGAACATGATCCGAATCAATGACACCTTGTTTCTGAGCTTGAACAAGCTGATGATGATATTGAACCGACACGTGATGAGCATACGCACGATTGTTAAGAACCGGAACCCTCACATGACCCTGAATCGCCAACGCATGGAAGTAACCAACGCCCGGTAAGTGGTCATGGCGGTTGGTGGTATAAGAGCCGGGTCTCTTTGAGTTGGATCGGTTGAATCTGCTACTACGAGGAATGAACTCAGGCGCTTTGGCGTTGAGTCGACTCGATGATAGATTACGTGAAAGTTGTGAAGACGGATCAGAAGAAGAGCTCTGTGATTGTTGATCATCGGCGCGAGAAGAGTCTAGATTTGCAGATAGTGAATCTGATGAGAGTTGAGCCATTATTTGTTGATTGATCAATCAATCCTAGGGCTTTGTTTTTGGTTTTGCTGAAATTCAGGTGGATCTGATCTAGTATTTTGGCTAAATTTTGTCTTTCTACTTTTCACGAGAAAGGCCCCTGGGGCGGAGAGACAATGGAGAGGATTTAGCAGAGTATATACATACGTACAAGTATATATTTAATTTAATAAAAAAAATCACTTATCTCCTTTGGTGAATCGGTGATTTTAAATCGACGATTGTAATGTTGTGTCTGCTTCCCAATCGATGACGCCTTGATGTTAACGCCAAATTTTGTACGCTTGACGAAATCACCAAAACAGCAGGCCAAAATCGCGCTAACGGTTGATTGTATTGTTAAATGCACTCAAATAAGCATAAATAGAAGAATATAAAGTATGAACACAAGATTTACGTGGAAACCCAATTGGGAAAAAACCATGGAGAGAGAGAGTAATCCATTATCATAATATTGGGAGTACAAGTTGATAATATAGAGAGTACAAGTTGTGTATTTGTGTTGTATCTCTTGTGTTCTTCTATCTTGTCCCCAAATCCTAGCTTGTAGCCGTATATATAGAAGTCACCTCTATCCGCATCTAACTAGGAGAAGGACTCCTTTTGTAGAATCACCTTATAACTACTGAATTCAATTAAGAGTAGGAGTCCTAATTAAACCTCCTTATCCCACCAAATAAGGAAACACAATTTTATTTTAATAAGGACTCTCCACTGTCATAATAAATACATATGGTATCACCAGGATCCCACTTCATTAAATAGAATGAAGTGAGTTACTTCATGGTTAAATCCAAATAATCATATCCCAACATCATGTATGTTCACTTTATATATATATATATATATATATATATATATATATATATATATATATGCCAAAATGCATTTGTCAACATTTTGACAAATTAATATACGGTCAAAGTAGGCTATTGGTATGTAATCCCTCTATCCTAGCTAGAAGACAAGGTTTTATTTGTAATTTTTAAATGCAGATAAATAAAGTTAAGTAATACGAAAAAAATCTACATAGTACGTACTTTTAAAGTCAAAATAAATAAAATTAATATAATGTTAGGTCTCTCAAACTATCTTTTAGATTATGGGGTATATTTCATTAATAAAATATATTTTCGTCTTTTGCAAAAAAAAAAATATTATCTTAAACATAAACATGTTATCATTGTATTGGTATATACTAATAAAAAATAATCTCATAATTTTTTGGTCCCCGACCTTTCACTCAAATTAATTCCTAACTATGCCCCTCTATTACATCATAATCACATATATTTATTCTTTTAAAATTAATTTTATTTTACATTAATTTTAAGGTATAATAATACCGGGATCAGATCCTCTCAGATTCAATTTAAAACGGAGAAAATTAGTAGTAATGTTTAATGAAGAAGTGCAAGTGTAGGGAAAAGCTCGAAGATCGAGCGAGAAACATGTCGCCTTGATTAGCGGAACTCAACAGGTTTTGTGAGACTCAACCCCTTCCATTACTACGAGAGCAAATTTTTTGTTCCTAATTTTTCTGTTTTCTTGTGTTTCTTTATTTAGATTTTGACATATAGTCTTTTACTTAACACTAATTAATTTTTAAATAAAATAAAAAGACATATATCAAAATTTAAATAAGAAAACATAAGAGGACAGAGAATTTAAAGACATATGATCTGCTCTCCGTTACTACTGAAGTAAGTAGTATTTTAAAATCATTTTAGTTAATTACTCCACTTAGTGAGAGTTCAAATTCATTTTTGACAGGTGTGGGCCCGGATTAGTCCTTAAACATCATCATTTAGTAGCAGCATTTAAAAATGAAGTATAAAGAAATAAAGTTCTTAAAATACGAGTAAAATATACTCCTCCTACTCCTAGTCCAAAAGATATAAAAATAAATAAAAGAATTTCTGGAAGGAGTACTACTACTAGTAGTAAAATAAATAAAAGAATTTTAGAAAACTTACAATACATTAATTGTCAAAAGTAACCTTACATTAAATTTATCAAAATGGGACGTTTTTCTTTTGTTTGGGCCTGTGGATGATGACAAGCCTTCAATTTTTGTTGAAAGGTCAATTTCAAGCCTTGCTGTAATCTTTTCCAACCCAGCCCAATTCATATTAGCCCACAGACATAGGCCCGTGATCCTACTGAAGCATTGGATTTAAACCAAAGCTTTTTTTAATTTATTTTAAAGTAGATAGATGGAGTACATTTGAAAGAAAAATGTCAGAAATATCGAATTTGAGATCTCAAATAATATGTTAATGTATAAAATACTCCATCCCTTTTACACTTTTTCTAATTAATGTATAAAATATTAAAAGTTAAAATTGATGTGATAGTTAATATTATAACTTATTTTTTAAAATTAAATAAAACCACATCATAACATGAATTTTAAAATTTTATAAATAAATTGGAATCAAATTTAAATATAATTCTTTTTTTTTTGAAACGGATGAATGTTAATTATTAAAATTGTTTTCAAGTCCGAAGATAAGTGTTTTTTTTACATTCCAAAATAGAATTGTTAGTTTAAAAAGAGCTCTTCTTCTATATTATTATATATTTAGACAAATAATGACAAGAAAAAGGAAGGTGCAAGGAAGAAAGTGCCTTCCCCATGTGATGTGATTTAGCCAGCCAAATATTTAGGTGGATATTTAAATGTTTTTTTTGGAGTTTAGGATATATATATATATATATATATATATATATATATATATATAGTCAAGATCGGTGAGATATCCCTTACTTTCTTAAAATGAGGACTTTTTTTTTTTTTTTTTTTTTAACTAAAAAAAATTTAATATTTTATGGGCCGAAATTTTTTCATAATCTATTGTTTTGGGTGTGATTTGGGTAAGTATAACAAAAAATGTATGTATACCGATGCAGACAGACTGTACCACCACTTTTTGGTATAGATATTCAAAACACGCCCAAAACATTGTATTATGGAAAATTTTCAATTCCATAAAATATTAAACTTTTTTTAATTGTTTTTTTTTAAAAAAAAAAAAAAAAAAAAAGTCCTCATTTTAAGAAAATAAGGATCCCTTATTTGATCATTTCTATATATATATATATATATATATATATATATATATATATTAAATGGAGGATTGATTAAAATTCTTTTGACTATTTTACCCTTATTATTAAGGGATTTCACAATCCACAATTACAATTTAATTTCTATTGACCCACATATAATAAAAATTAATAATTAATATTTTCATAATTAAATTTAATGAGTGCATCAATCCCTCTTACATGTAATTAACAATTTCATCTGTCCTAAAAATTTATACCATAAAATAACAACTCTTGAAACTATAAAAACCTAGTGATGGGAATGGGCCTGTCTATATATGATACAATTGGATCCTATAGCATTCCATTAGTATTTTTTTTTGGTAAGTTCATCGATTATTCTTAAAATAATACACACATATAACCTAACAAGTATCAATATTCTATTAGTCAATTGATCAATTTATCCTAAATTAAACTTCATATTAACCGCTTACGTTTTTCTTGGGATCTTTTGTAACAACGCGCGCACACGTATTACTTTTGGAAAACAAAACGTATATCACAAGGCAATCTGTCAATGCCTTGTGCTTACAGCTTTACAAAAGCAATTGTCTGTCTGTCTGTTACTTAATTTATCAGTCAAAAGAAAACCAAAACCAAAACCTCCAGACTAATAATTAGTAGCAGCAACAAAGAAAGAAGAAAGAAGAAAGAAGAAAGAAGACGCTCCTAGTAAGAGAAGAGAAGAAGCTCAATGACGAAAGACAGGAAGATAGGAGTGGCCATGGATTTCTCAAATAGCAGCAAACTGGCACTTATTTGGGCCATTGACAATTTGGCTGATAAAGGAGACACCCTTCACATCCTCCACATTAAGTCTGCTTCTCATGACGAGTCTCGTAATAGGCTCTGGGCTGAATCTGGTTCCCGTAAGTTTATCAACTTTTACCTTTTTCTCAATCTCAAATCGATCGAATTTCATCTGGGTATTTTCCTTTTTATAGCTCTGATTCCTTTGGCGGAGTTTCGTGAGATTGAGGTTCTTAAAAAGTACGATGTAAAGATCGATATTGATGTTCTCGACACTCTTGACACTGCTTCTAGACAGAAAGAGGTTCAATTTTATTTTATTTTGATTTTCCAATTTCCTATATAAGTATGTGGATTTGTGGGTGTTTACATTCTGTGTTTTTGTAGATTTCCATTTTATCGAAACTGTATTGGGGTGATGCAAGAGAGAAGTTGTGTGATGCTGTTGAAGATCTGAAGCTGGATTCTTTGGTCATGGGTAGCAGAGGACTAGGCACCATTCAAAGGTGAAGGTCCTAACTTTATTATTTATTCAAACGTTATTGTCAAAACAGTTTAGATTTTCTAAATTACAGTATTTTATTTCATCACGTTGGATCTGTAATTCACTCAAGTGATGATGCAGGATAATCCTGGGGAGCGTTACCAACTATGTGATGACCCATGCTAATTGCCCTGTCACAGTCGTCAAGGAGCCCCAAATCAAGAAGCACTGATCAAGAACAAAAATTTACCATGGTGTGATCTATAAGCGAGTACCTATGCTATTAATAATGATTCAGAGTGTTCTTTGTTTACTGTATTTCTTATATATCAATCTGGGTTTGGATGATGTTCAGTTTATATGAAGCTTGTTCAGGGTTTGATACTTAAAAATGAATGTAAATTTCAAGATTTGTGAAATTTATAATATGGGATCTACCATTGTTTCATTATTATCTCTACAGTGGTTTTAGATTTGTTCTTGAAATTATAAACCATCCAACAATCTGGAAGACTTGTTGGTAAACTAATGGCCATCTTTACTTGTACCATAGTTCTTTTATGTTCAGTTAATAGTGTCATATATGCATATGAGGTCGTTATCTTTGTATGCTTAATGTTCCATAGAACATTAATGATGATGCAATTAAGGAACTGTGATAATCTCATTCACTTTACTTGGGATAGTTCTCTTTCGTTGACAATTCTAGTATCCCATTACCATTACATCTGGAGGCCAAAGGCCTAGAAATTAGCAACAATTTTATCAGGTCCATTCCCCATCAAGAACTTATTATCTTTGAGTTCATTAGTGCTCACCAACTTCTTCATGGTCTTTTTCCAGGTCTTAGCTCTGGGAAATGATAGCCAACCACTTTACCCCAATTAGTTTTATTTGCAACTAACAGTAAAGAAACTTAAATTCAAAAGAATTTTTTGCTGTAATTGATGGTTAACAAGCTGAAGGTCAGCTAGATGAGTCCCTTCCCTAGATTCTAGGTATTTGAAAGAACATAAATATACTACTCTATCATGCATGAATTTGGTTAAAAAATGCAACACAGATCTAAATGAAAAGTTGGAAACTGATATTATTAGGAAAATGAAAAAGGAACTACTTCAACACATTGTTGATCGTAGTCCACCACTAAATAGCACATATATCATTTTCCCCTCCCCGAATCAAACATAGAAAATAAAACATTTGAAACGAATACAAGACTCTGGGATGGAAGCATTAGACATCATAAAAACAACAAAAACGATAAAACAGGCAGATAGTTCATCTCTTGGAGGCAAACCTTGGTTGATAATGCTGCAGTTAAGGTACTCATCAGCCCATTCACTTAATTTGGGAAGCTTCTCTTTGGTCAACAACTCTATCCCCATCACTTTTGGAAAACTCCAAGCCAAAAGGCCTGTGAAATTGGCAGCTATGTCAACCAGTCCACTCCCTTGATTTTTATAGCAATTTCCACTTCTTTGCTTTGCTTTGCTAAATGGGCTTTCCCCATATCCCATATAACTTCACTTCTTCGTCAGCCATTCTAACACTTTTTGGCTCTTAAACTTGGACAGAAACTGTGAATATCTGCTGCAACTTTGATCTTGGTTTGTTCATCTTTCTAAGGTTCTTAGTTCTTGTTTATGGAATTTGGGCATCATTGGCCCTCCATTAATGAGCAGTGGCAAAGCCAATTATAGAATTTAGGGTCTATTGTCCTTCCAAATATTTTCTGGTTACAAATTATTCACACGCTAAACAGTAATTGCACATGCTACCTGTATGACAGGATTGCACGATCCACATAATTCATATTTGGGTATAAACTATTTTCATCGCCCTATTTCACCGCCACCCAATTTCGGAATTGTAATATGTCGACAAAAAACAACACAATGGAAACTGATACTATATTATTAGGATTAGGAAAAATGATGGACAAACTACTTCAACACATAGTTGAACATAGACTACAGCATACCACACACGTCACTTTCACCTCAGGCCTCACCTAATCGAACATAGAAAAGAAAATTCCGAAACAAACACATGACTCGACATGAAAACATAACACCATAAAAACAAATACTACAAACAATAGTTTGCCATAAAACTTTCCATGATAAATCATATAGATCATTTACTTGGGTTGGAAAAGAGCTCGTAAACGCGCAGCTAGTTCATCTCTCGGAGGCAAACTTTGCTTGATAATGTCGGAGTTCAGGTAGTTATCAACCCATTCACATAACTTGGGAAGTTTCTCTTTGGTCAGCAATTCTATCCCCAACAGTTCTTCAACAATTCCGAGCCAAAGGCCTATGAAATTAGCAGCAATATCAACGAATCCAACATTGTCTCCCCCAAAGAATTTTTTGCCATCGAGTTCATTTTCAAGAATTTTCAGATGCTCAAAAGCTTCATCAATGGCCTGTTTCCGTTCATCCCCTTGGCTCCGCCGAATCTTCCATATTGCAGGCAAGCACTAAACCCAACAAATTAAAGATCAATTAGTTTACCAGCAACAAACAAGAAACTAATAATCTTGAGAAAAATAAATTTAAAAAAAAAATTAAAATAGCATTATTATTATACCTTATCATCAATGAATTTTGCCCAGAAACGGGCCATGGCTCTTTCATAAGGATCTGTAGGCAAAATGAGTGGGCCGGATTTCCAGGTCTCATCAATGTACTCAACAATTACAAGAGACTCTGCGATAGGGTTCCTATTGTGCAAGAGGACAGGGACTTTCTTATGAACAGGGTTGTATTTGAGAAGGAGGGGACTCTTGTTGGACAGATCTTCCTCTAAAAATTCATATTTGATCCCCTTCAATTTCAGAGCTATTTCAACTCTTCGGCTAAAAGGGCTTCCCCAGACACCAATCAATTTCACTTCTTGATCAGCCATCGTCACAAAGTTTGGTTCTTTAAAATAAGAAAGAAAGAAAGAAAGAAAGAAAGACTGTATTTTATTTAGATCTGGGTTTCTCTTAGGGATCCAGCTTGTTTATATATACACAACTTGACTTGGCCAAAGGATATACTATTGTTCTGCCGATTATTCTCGTTTCCATTGACCAAACCCATACACATAATAATCAGAAACACATGGCTGGTTCTAGAATCTTCTGTTTTTTTTGGCCACATTCAAGCTAGGGATAATTCAGAGCTAATATTACAAGAAGTGACCTATGGGGTGACCTCAGCAACCTTACTTACAATTTTATCATTATCATTATACTGGAGTATTTCACTTTTAATAATTGTATTAATTATAATGTAATAAATCCAATAGTAGTAAATTTTTACATGCATAATGTTGTAAGACATTATAATAATTTGTATATGCACTTTAATTATCATTTTTTTAATCGAATAAAAATTTTCCTTGTATTTTTTCGAATTGAATGATTGCAGCTATCAATTTTAGTCGCGTGATTTTTATTTGAAATTTGTCAACCAATTTGTTATATGAGTACAAATGTGAAATTGGGCTGTTTTTCCAATGACAATGACCCAAGTCCCAACGTACGTAAAGAGTTTCATTTAAAAATATTTTCATTTTATATTCATCTCTCAAAATAAAGCTCTTAATCAACCATACTTCAGAAGGTTGAAAATTTATATTTTCCTTTGGTTCTTTCCTAGTTCCCCTTCTGATCCATTTTCTTTATTATATTGTAATAGTGTAAGTTCTAAAAATAAAATAAAAAAGTAAGTTGACTCTCCCCCACTTCGTTATTTTAAAAGGGGAAAGAAAAAGACTTCTCCTTCCTTTCAAGGTAATGGAAACTTTGTATCGGAATGTACTAGAAAGCTCTTGAGCTATTATTATGTCAAAAATGCATAAGCTAATGAAAGCTGAATTTAGGAAAATACTGAAAATATACTGCTGCCTCTTTCAATTTAATTTATAGTCAACTGATCAAACAAAAAACAGAGACCGAGAACATCGTACACACACACACACACACACACACAAAAATAAATTAAAGGGCAATGAAATATGCCGCAACTTCAGCAAGTCCAATGCTCTCTCCCGGCCACCAAAGAACTTCTTGTCTTTCAGTTCATTTTCAAGTGTTTTTAGGAGGTCATCAGTTTCTTAATTTAATGGCCTGCTCTTGCTACTACCAACCTTGAGGTTATTTTTCAGCATCTCTGTCATTTCTCCCACCTTTTGGGGTTAATCGTTTTGTAGATAGTGACTAGTGAGATTAGTGTTGCCCGTGGAATGAATGACCCAACCTTTAGGCAAATCACATAAATTTTGTATCTTGTGTAATTTTATTTTTCTTTGTTATTATTTTCGTTAGGTTAATTGTTATCTTCTAACTGTTAATTGAACTAAGTTGAGTTGTTTGCACGGGTAGCTAAGGAGAATTATGGTCATGTTGATAGTATTCGAGTCTATGAAATGGTTACTAGCAGCAGCAGATTTGGTAGCAGCTAGTGAATTAGATCAATGATGCCATTAACCATGGGAGATATGTGTTGCTGAATTTTTTATCCATGCCTTTTGACTCAAGATTTTTCACAAATGAAAATCTTTTCTTCTTTGCTCTCTAACTGCAGTTGGACACAAATGCATGCAAGCTTCTGGAAACTGATCTAAGGAAAAATGCAATGAAACTACTTTTTAAGACATCTCCAACATAAAGTAGGTACATATTTCACTTTTTGCTCAACTAATAAAACAAAGAAAAGCCAAGTTCCTAAACAAACAATCCATCAGACATCACCAGTTTATACAAAAGAACAAACTACCAAGGATAGTTTGTGTTACATAGAAGATTATGCTCAATTTTATATGCTACACAAAAATATTAATTAGTGTCTGGTATGAAAGCGAGGCCGTAAACAGACGAGTAATTCAGCTCTAGGAGGCAATTTTTCCTTAATAATGCAGCAATTAAGGAACTCATTAATCCATTTACTTAATTAATCTGGGGAACTTCTCTTTGGTGTACAAATTTTGTACCCCAGTTACTTGTTGAATATTAACTCCAAGCCAAAGAGCTACATAACTAGCAGCAATGTCAACCAGATTTATAATTTCTCCTCCAAAGAACTTATTGACTTTCAGTTCATTTTCAAGTGGCCTTCTTCCAGACTTTTGCTTCCGTAGGGCAACCAAGAACTAAAACCCAAAATGAAAGACTGGATTAGTTTTGCTAGCAACCAACAAGAATTTCAAAACTGCTTTCCTTTAACTAGATAAAACTAGTTAAAAAAGGCATGGTGCCCGAACAATTGGTACTTGAAATGTCTGAATGGTTATTCTACTAATAACATTAGGCATAAGTTGTTGTAATACTTTTACAAAAGAGGAGGAGAATGTTGAGTTAAGAGATTTGGAATAGGGTCTGTCTGTCTTTTACCATACGAGACCCCGAACTGAACTTACAAGTTTAGTTTGTGGAATCACTTACAAGTTTCTCTTTCCCTCTTCAAGTCAAACATCAACATCAAACCAAACCAAACAACTTTAATTAGCGGTGGTTAGGAGGAGACAATCTATCTTTGTAAGTGGCTGTTGAAACAAGCAACCGGCAAAATGATCAAACAAAAATTACTGCTACTTAACATTTATAAGAGCCTTACAAGGAAAGATATATACATATACATACATAATATGAGTGATTAGATGTGCTTGGAACATTGTAATAGCAGCTGCTATCATTAGACTTCAACAGCACCTCACTTTTTCAGTATTTTCTTCATAATTTTCACCCCCCCCCCCCCTCATGCCTTTGTTTTTCGGTTGCCATTGTTTCTTCTTCTTCATATTTTGCCCACCCACAGTTTTAATGGGCCTACCACTAGGCCTACCCCAGTTTTGATGGGCCTACCACTAGATTTTTTTGATTATTTGGTTTAGACAAAGGGGTGTAGCTCTTCTCCCTGAATTAGAACTTTAGAGCGATAATTTTTCTAAATGTATTAGGTCGATATGGGTGTGCATTCTTAAAATCGTTCGAAAATGAATTTAATATCATTGATGTTTAAGAATATTTTTATTGTTCAAAAAAGTAAAATTGACCCGGTAGAATTGTATTGAATGCACCAATTCGATGTGAGAGGTGCATATTTAAAATCATCCAAGAAGAAATTTAATTTTTGACACGGGGATATTTTTAATGTTAAAAAAAAATAATTATACACCAAAGCTTATTTGGTCACAAATTCAATTTATTTTTTCTGCACACTAACACCTCAACCTTCAATGTCCCAAACACCCAATATATTACAAAACAAACAATCTACTAATTAAAACATTGTAAATCGTCTCTTACAGCATCTTCAGTAGGCCGACGTGTACAAATTCTAGACTATATTTAGTCTAAAAACACATATCTCGCTTTAGCAGATGGACTATATTTAGTCGAGCGAATTTTTCGGCGAGGCACAAACACTATAACAAAGAACAAGAGTTGATAGACTATAATTGTGATTATAATTTTTAATATATTTAAATGGGAGAGTTAGCTGAAGAAGAAGAAATAAAATGGGGATGCTGAAGAAGGAGAAGCAGTTGCTGAAGAAAGAGAAGCAGGGCCAGGGCTGCTCCAACGGATATAAAAAAAAGCAGAACGGTTAAAAAATTTGGTCAGAACAATAATAAAATAGCAACGGATAGAAATTGAAAATGTTAATTGGAAAATCTATAAATATGTACAATGATTCAATACATTTTACCATATCTCAATCAACTACTTCAACATTTAGTAATTATAAGTATCTTGTTAATAAGAGTTTGTATTTTTATTATATTTGATTTTTGTTCTTTTATTGATAATATCTCTTTAATTTATTTTTTAGATGGAAAATCATGGTCCTCCGAAATATTTTTCTTCATTATTATCTGAAGATTTCTCACTTGATGATCCAAATTTGTTGGATGAATTTTCAATTCAAACTGATATGTCAATTCAAACTTCTGAAAATGAGTCCAATAAAAGAAGATGGCGAAAGGGAAATTACACAATTGATGTAGATGACCTTGTTTCTAGATGGCTTAATGTAAGCATGGACCCAATTCAAGGAAACGATCAGAAACATGGAAGATATTGAGAAAGAGTTTACGAATACTTTCTTGGATACAAAAATTTTGAGTCTGAACGCAATTCTACTGCTTTGGCGAAATGTTGGTCAACAATTCTACTCGCGGTGAATAAATTTTGTGGATATTATGCCTCAATTGAAAGAATGCAACAAGGCGATGTAGGTGAACAAGATAAGGTATTTAAATTTTTTCATGTAAAATTTTATTAAGTTTATTCTTAATAGTTTATACTTAATACTTTGTAAATAATTTTTAAAATAGATATGTCAAGTATTAGAGATATTCAAAAGTATGCAAAATCAACCATTTGGATTTATGCATTGTTGGAAAGTATTAAATGATGTACCGAAATGGAGAATAGATAATAGTGGGAAAAAATAGAAAAGTACTAAAAAGTCAAGTACAACAACATCTTCTTCATCAATCGTAGAAGAAGTAAGTTTGGGTGATATTGGCATATTTCACATGAATCTCACATTGGATAAATTCAAGAGATAGATGGGTTAATAATTATATAAAAAGGCATCAACCTAATAATACTAACCTTTTTGAAATAAAGGTTTGGTCCAAGTTCATGATTATTGAAATTGAACTAACAAAAGTGTGCGAGATAAATTGATATAATATATTTTCAAGAGAAGATAAGTTGAATATCAAAAAAGCATGGATATAATATATCACCACTAACATGGAGCCCGAATTAACTGAATATTACAAACAACGCAAAAAAGAAATCATGAAAAGAGTTACATATAGTAGTTGACATGCTTATTATTATAGAATCGTGATTTGCTTATTATTGTAGTAGAATGTAATGGATTACGCTTCGCCATGTAGTGACCACAAATGTTGAATAATATCTTCTTTAAGTTGAGAATTAACTTGTCTATCCCTTATGCGATGATTGGTTTTAATAAATTCAAGTAATTGTAGAGTACGTTCATGACACACTTCTACAATTGGAATCTCGTCATGTGTATCATAGGTTGTTGGTTTTTGATTTTCATCTTGTTCATCCTCAATGATCATATTATGTAGTATTATTCATTTTGTTATAATTTCTTTTAGTGTTGTTTGATCCCAAAATCGTGCAGGATCACGAACGATCGCAAAACGTGTTTGGAGTACCCCAAATGCTCGTTCAATATCCTTTTTAAGATATTTAAAATTGACGAGACATATTTAAAATAACGTGTTTGACCGGAAGTTTGAAGTTGAGATGAGTGAATATAAGAGACCGAATATGCCTTATATTTATAGAAGTTGTTTGTTCTTTAAAATATAGCGGTTGGAATATAGCGGTTAGTTTTTATGAATTCATTAATTATTTTAAGCTTTTATATTTTTCCATAATATTTTTGGATACTTATAAAACTCTACGATGTCATATAGATAATCCGCAATATACTAGTACATATGCTGCTCCCAAGAGTTGGATATTTTATCTCAAATTTTGAATAACTCTCTAATTTATTAATAAAGAAAATTTAAAATAATTTATATTTTATGAAATAGATCCATCTGCTGCTTACTAATAGTTTATTAATTATATTTTTAAACTATTGTAAGTTATAATAAATACTACTGTACTAGTAAAACTTGTACTATAATTATGTTATAAATCATGTTTAAGCAAAAGCAAAACATAGGAACATAATATTGAATGTGTGTGAGAGAGAGAGTCGCCCGATTTAAGCAAAACAAAGCAAAGGGAGAGCGTCACTGCCAATTTATTGACTATGCTTCAGGCTGGCCACATTATATCATGTGTTTCGGTGTTTGAGCATTCATCACACCATTAATCATTACTATTTTCACTCATTCTACTGCCTTCATAAATTTTTACAGAGCTCATCTTCAAGCAGCGCCCATATTATCTTCTTTATTACCAACTTTACCCTTCAGAATCAGAGATGGTTGAAGAAGACTTATGGATAGAGCTCTCTCACTCCGACAAGCAAGACAAGACAACAACCAAACCCATCAACCAGTGTTAAAGCCTATAGGTTCAAATAACTCCAACCCCTTTTCTGTTTTAGCTTTGTGGGTAGCAAAATCAGTTAAAAATGTGTGCTCTAAAGTTAAGGATTCAAATGGGTTCACTGGTATGGTAGTGAACAACTCTCTGTATTGTGCTTCACCTTATTTTCTTGAGGCTAAAATGGACGGTTTCATTGAAAAGAGTGAAGGAATGGATGAGATGAAAGAGGGGTTTAATGTTAATGAGGGTTTTGTGGATGGTGTTGAAGAGGACTGTATGGAGAGTAGTTCAGGCTCTGATTTTATGGCTTCAGAGGTAACAGTGAATGAAGAACACAACAGCTCTGAGGGGTTTTCATCCCCTCCTTCAAAGAGGTGGCCTGTTCATAATACTGAGATGCCACGTTGTCCAAGTTCTGATGTCTCTGAAGAATTGGAAAAACCCAAACTGGACAATAAAAAGTTAGAGAAACAAGGTTCTTCATTTTCTGGTATATATTGACTTTATCTGATAATTTTCTTTGAAAATATTTCACTTTTCTGCAGGTTTATATTTACTTACCTCAAACTGTTTGATAAATTGCTTTTGGTTTTTTTGGGACTGGGTAGAGATTGAGATGATGAAGGAAAGATTCTCGAAGTTACTGCTTGGGGAAGATATGTCCGGTTGTGGAAATGGGGTTTGTACAGCATTGGTTATTTCTAATGCAATCACTAATCTGTGCGGTATGTCATATATGTATAATGTAGTTTGTGCCTTATTAATTTGTTTCATATGAATTTGTTTATGGTAACTATGCAATTTCTGCATTGGCTTATAGTTATTGCTATTTTTATACCCAACGTTTAGCTACACTTTTTGGGCAAATTTGGAGATTAGAACCTCTACCTCCTGAAAAGAGATCAATGTGGCAAAGGGAAATGGAATGGCTTCTTTGTGTTAGTGATCACATTGTGGAATTGATACCAACTTGGCAAACATTTCCGGATGGAAGCAAGCTTGAGGTGAAATGTAATTTCTAATTTAGAACTTCATGTTCATTTTATGTGCCCCTTGCAAATACTCAATCAAGTTTGCACATTATCCATTTTATTTATATCACATTCTTCTAAGAATTTTTACTCAATTCAGGCCAGTAAAATTAATACAGGCATAACACCAAAGAAATAATTTTAGTTATCCATGCGGGTACGGGTAAATGACGCCAAAAATCAACGAACTTACATTTATTTTTTGTTTTAAACAATAATTTTTCAACTTGAACATTTAAGTAGAGAGAATTTATTCACATTTTTTTCTCACAAACGTTAGTTGACCAAGTCTGACCGTTAAGTGCCATATATTAAAATTCACCCGGTCAACTCAAGTCAACTAACTGCAGTTAACGAAAAAGGTGAAAATAAATTCTCTCTTTTGACTTTGATATTTAACTGAAAAAATTTATACTTGATTGTTTAAATTTAATTTATGCTATGATCCAGGTTATGACTTGTAGACCCCGATCAGATCTTTACAGTAATCTCCCAGCTCTTCGCAAATTAGACAACATGCTTCTTGTAAGATTCCCCACTCTCATTGCTTGGTTGATCACCTATAGTTTAGTAACCATTCTAAATTTTCGTCTCTTGTTGCAGGAAATATTAGACAGTTTTGAAATTACAGAGTTCTGGTATGTGGACCAAGGAATTTTGGCACCAGAAGCTGATGGATCATCCTCTTTCAGAAAACCCCTTCCACGCCAGGAGGAGAAGTGGTGGCTGCCAGTTCCTCGAGTGCCTAGTAGTGGCCTCTCATGAAAACTCAAGAAAACAGTTGCAGCACAAACGCGATTGCACAAACCAAATACTGAAAGCTTCCATGGCTATCAACAGTATTACTTTAGCTGAAATGGAAGTCCCTGAGTCATTCTTGGAAGGCCTTCCTAAGGTAAAAATATACACCGGGAAAGAGTGTAATCAGATTGGCAGGACTTGTTTGTTGATATGCTTTCCTTCTATTTATTGCAGAATGGAAGAGCTAGCTTGGGTGATCTTATTCATCGATATATTACATCTGATCAATTTTCGCCCGAGTGTCTGCTAGAGTGCCTTGACTTGTCTTCTGAACATCAAGCACTGGAGATTGCAAATCGAGTGGAGGCATCAGTTTATGTGTGGCGTAGAAAAATAAACTCAAAGTCCCAAAATAGCATGAACCGATCTAATTCAAAATCATCATGGGTAATGGTGAAGGAGCTTGTAATTGATGCAGACAAGAGGGAATTACTTGCGGACAGAGCTGAAAGTCTCTTGCTATGCTTGAAGCAACGGTTCCCTGGTCTCCCTCAAACCTCCTTAGACATGAGCAAAATCCAATATAACAAGGTAATGCACCCTTACTATCGTATCTCAATATTTTACAACTTATGTTGGTCTTTTTCATACATCAAAATTTCAATATCATACTCAAATGGCATCAACCTCTGTAGGATGTTGGAAAATCCATTTTAGAGAGCTACTCTAGAGTTTTGGAGAGCCTAGCATTCAACATTGTGGCACGTATTGACGACCTTCTTTATGTGGATGACTTGACAAAGCATTCAGATCAGTTCTTGCCCATTTCTAAAGTTGGTGTAATGACTCACAAGAGTGTTGGGGTTCCATACACAGTACCAATCTCCAGCACTCCATATAAAACAGCTTTTACCATGCCACGATTTTCACCTACACAGCTAGTTAGTCCTGGAAAGAGGGAAAGATCATCGTTCGTTGATGGCAGCATGCTTCCCCATCGTGGGTTTGGTGTGAAAAAGGTTTTGACAGACTATCTAAGTATTGACACAAAAAGGAAGAACTATGGTAATCAACTTGGAAGATCGAGTTCATGTTCAAATGCAGTTCGAGAAGCATCATCAGGATCCCAAGCAGCAGTAGAATCCTTCCAGTACTCTAAACAAGCTGTCAGCTACGACTTACATGGCTCAGTTGGGAATTGATTTTCTCTGTGGTTCTCAAGAGTTCTTCTTCATGCATACTTTTCTTTGATGTGGTTGTATGTACATTTGGAACTGCCAAATAATTATGATACTACATCTTCAGCAGTTGCTTAGAGGTAGTAAGCTGATTGATTTGTATATCTTATACGTGTTCTAAGTTTTGTTTTTGTGTTTTTAAAGTCTCATCTTATTGAACTGGCTCAACTTTGAGGAAAGATGACCGATTAATATGGTGAATTTATAGATTAAATTCAAAGAGGAACACTACTATCTTGGCCTATTCCATTCAAAACTAATGATTTAGGATTTTCACACTGGATGCCAAATTATTACATGCATTTTTTTTATTTTTTATTTTGTACTTTCAATTAACCTTCATTTAATAGGCTTTTCTTAAATGGTATTTACCTTTCCTACGTAATTTACGTACATATGGTGCAATTGTACTACATACACCATTCACGCTAGAAAGGTAATTCCAATGCAGTAAATATCAAGCCCCCTTTTGTATCATTGAATTACTTTCAGCTAGAAAGGAAGGGAATGTATTATTGTTGATGTCCGTACAAATATTTTGCATTTAATGATCGTAATATATTTTGAATAATATTAACAATTACACAACCAAATAAAAAATTAAAACTTTTACGCTAGCTAGTAATATCATTTCCCAAAATTAAAGAATTGAGAGGGTATTTAATTAAGGAAAAACCAAGAATATTGTATATGCCTTGTCTATTATCCATTATTCAGTAAAATCCAACTTGACCAAAATAGACGGAGCTTGAGAACAAAAGGTCGTTGTAGTATATTGGTAAGTATTCCCGCCTGTCACGCGGGTGACCCGGGTTCGATCCCCGGCAACGGCGCTATCATTTTTAGATTTGTTTATTTCTTTTGCAGCATAACATTATAGACTTAGAGAGGTCTTTGGTTAAATCAACCTTACCCCAATTAGAAAGATTGATTACATATTAGTAAGCCATTGATTTGTTAGCTAATAAATCGCAACCCTTTCTCAATTAATCATGTTATGTTTACAAGTAGTGAAAAGTGATATATATAACCCAGCATTTGTGGCAATGGGGCCTTCGAGCGAGCCGGGGTGGGGAGATTAGTCCGACTGCAGTCGGAAAACTCTATATTATTAAAAAATAAAATAAAAATGATATAAACCATGGAGCTAAAATAATTGAATTAACAAACCAGAAACAACAGAGACATATACTGAATGTGACATCGAGATTAGGCACAAACCTGCCAACATGTGGCTCCAGAATCTTTGCTCATCTTTAGCACAACCGGAAACCAACGGAAACAACCTCTTAGAAAGATTCGATATTGACCATTAACGCCCTTTCTTATTGTATCCATATCCACATGCAAGTTGGTTGGTTGGCTCATGGCTGGGTGGAGAATAGCCACATTTCTAAAGATCAGATTAAGATAGCATCAGATATTGCACAAAAAATCAACAGCTTTCAGACAAACAGTTGGATAAATTCGTAACAAGATAATTGTGATTGCTGTCCCGCAACATCCCTTCATGAGGTGGTGATGATGATGATGAAGGACAAAGGCCATTGTTGAATAGATAAGAAAGTAATTATGCTTTGATAATCCAGTGTCATTTCAACTGGGTGATTTGGTAGTTCCTAACAAATGGCACGTCAATGGCTAATACCCTTTTTGGCATTTCATATAACACTCCAGTCCCACATCGGAAAAAAGAATCCATGCCAAAATGAGCTTCGAGATTTACCAGGCCAAAGATGCTACAACAATTCCAATTTGATTGTGAAATTCTCACAGTTTGGTGCAAAAGTCTTCTACACGTCTACTAATTAACATAAGAGGAAACCCGATGGTAAGTTTAAATAAAAGATGATTATGGCCTACTTCAATAACTTATTCATCACACAGTAAGGCGTGTCGAGTCTCTAAACGTAACACCATTTACAGTAATATCACCAAGTACATTATACTTTATACAAAAATACACTGCAAATGAAGCAACAGTCTCCATCTGCAAATTGGTACTATCCATACATCATCTGCAAGGTAAAATACACTGCGACCTTCTACTTTATAGCTTCCTGCATGAATACAATCAGCAAGAACAATATAATCCTACAATTAGGCCAAAGAGAAAAGAGCATCAAATGAGAAATCAAATCACCAACAATAATTTGTTGAAACTCTTCTCCTGGACTCCTACACATGTTATTGCTTTCCTTTCTTTTATTGCGAGCTTCTATAGATTGTAATATTTCAATTTTTCCTCTACAAAAAATTTCTTCTCTATTACTTATTCCTATTTTACAGTAATCAACATTTTTCTTATGGGACAATTGTGAATTGTTTACCAACATAAAACCAGACAGGAACTCAAAGAGCTTACAAATGTCAACATATTCAAGTCTACAATAAACAAGCATAACTCTATCTTATACTCCCTCCCCTCCGTTCCGAAATATAAATCAATATTGACTTTTTAAACTCAATTTCATTCAACTTTTTTAAAAGTAAAAAATATTGTAATTAGTAGTAGTTTTTAGATAGTTTTTATGATTTTCATAATTTTATCGTCTAAAATTAAATGAATTTAAATCAATTTTGAATGTAAAAATATCTCAAATTGACTTGAAAATTTTATATTGATGCTATATTTTGGAACAAAGGGAGCATTGAAGTGTGACGGAAATGGGATTAATTTACAGGTAAAAAAACATACAACATTTTTCTCAAAAAACATCTCAATATCAACATACCTAGTTAACTATAATAGACATCCACAAGCCATGGGCAATGCGCTCTTAGTAATACAGCCCCCCTGCCAAAAGACAATTAGACCAACAAACCTTTCAGGACAATAAAAAAAGTAGTCAAAACAACAATTCCATACACCTTTTTCTTATTTTTTTGAACAGTTACAGAGTGATACCTTGCCACCAGTTTCCTCTTGAAGCACTGCCAGAGTCATCTTCTCCCCCATCTTTATTGAACTGTTGAGATCACAATTTTGTTAGCATAATCTTGAATGTAATACATCAATTGAAGCTTCCAATAATATTCATCTAGAACTGAGCATTTTCACAACAGGAAAGACTTGGATTTTTTTTCCTATCGTTAATAATGAAACAATAAAAAACTATTATCAATAGATAGAAGACATATAAGAACTTTAATTAATTTTCCGCATATAAAATTCTGCTTGAAAGACAGTTATCTTCCTAATATACCCAAGATGAATTGGTGACTAGTTAATCTGATGTATGATCTCATTCGTAGCAAAATTAGATGTTTATTTACAGAATCCTACAAAGAAATGTACTCAAAGTGTAATGCAACATGGAATCATATAACTAGTGAGAATAAAAACTCACAGTTGAGTATTCAGAACTGTGTGTAGTATGAGGAGTAGAATAAATGTCTTGACCGCCATAGTATATCGATGAGCTGAGATGACATGGTTGTATCCTTTGTTCATTATAAAATGAACTCATGTCCTTCTTTGATGGGCTATGGCTTTCACCTTCCTTGCTCCGAGGGATGGCATCTGAAAAGTAATTAAAGCCAACTTCAGTCCAAGTATTGACTTAACACTTTAAAAGTTTAGAAGACATTCCCAAAAAACATAGTATGAAATAAAATTTAATGAATTCTCAAAATAAAAATTTAGAAATATTAATGCAATAGACGAACAAGCTGCTTCTGAGTTGCAGCCAAATATTGATCATGGAAGCAAAATTTTCATTGAATTGTATATAATCAAAGGGAATAGTTAAAAACAACTGCATCATAAAGAGTTGACAGGTATTTCGTTATTAATTCCAACAAAAAGGACCTATACAAAGATTAAAACAAATGGGCTTGTAATTGATTTACTTTAGAGCAACAAAGTAAGATAAAGCAAATAATAAAACTTTATCTTAAAAATCTTAAAAACAATAAAAAGATTTTCTTACCTAAATATGGTCAGCTGTCACTAAAGAATCTCAATTCAGCCACAAACATTTACAAAAATTTATCTACTATGACTACTCAAAAAGAAAATCTCTCTCCTTTGTCTAGCAAAAGAATACCCAAACTATAAGAAAAGTTGGTGAAGGCCTTGTGGTTCAATATTAAATTGTAAGCATGATAACTAAAGGGGGGAATGGGATAAGATTCAGCTCCCATTACTCAATAATTCAACAAATGAATTTAACAAGAAAGAAACTATCTTTTCCAGACACAAATTGAATTACACCCTGCAGTGTGAATAAAAGAGAAAAGGAATTACAAAGTACAGAGCAGAACTCTTGGACTTCACAAACCTGGAGCTCCAGGTTTGGCAATCCAAGCCTGCCTTGTAGAGTCTTTCTTCTTGTCAACTGCATCAGAGCGCAGGGATTCCCTTCCCAAAACCTGAAACAGAACCAATCTTAAACTGAATAAACCTTTCATACAACACAAATTGAAGAGGAGTGGATGGAAACAAGTGCATGTCCATGAAAACCAAGAGAAATACCAACTTTAGAAAGAAACTCAAAAGGCAAGATTCACATTAACATGCACAACATCACCTCACTCAAATTGCAAGTTTTACTTTCACTTAAATGGTTGACAATTTTCAAAATTAAACGAAAAAACTGAATTCAGCCTTTGTCTTTTTTCCTAATTAGGTAAGCAGCGTGAGCTACAATACAAAACCCATAAAATAAATTACTCCTTAAACCTCAAATGCTTGCTTTCCACCCAATTTGGTGAAGTTGAAAAGAACTCCATCAAGAATCACAATATCAAATTTAGAAAGCTTCTATAGCTTAGCAAAAGTAAAAAAAGAACTTATAGCAGAGAAGAAAAGTAGTCTACATATAGTATAAAGATTAAAATGTTGCCCATTAACAGAAAACGGTTATTAAATATAAAGAATCATGCTATAAATGCAGAAGAGACAATAAAATGAACAGAAAAAAACCCAAACTGAAATGAAAAGACTTATATTTTAAAACCCTTGTATGATAATTGAAGAGAGTAGTAATAGTAATACCTTGGTCGAATTAGGGGCAAAGATAGAGCCAAAAATCCCAGAAGATGATGAAGATGAAAAGGGGTCTTTGGAACCAAAAAGATCAGAAGTAAAGGAAGAAGATGATGACGATGAACCCGAGTGTTTCCCCCCCTCCATATCTCTCTCTCTCTACGTATATATATATATATATATATATATATATGATATTTCGTATATTTGTAGTATATGAAATTAAGCTCTGCTAAGGAAGAAATGAACAAGGGGTGGAGAGGGGGTTTTGCATATATATAAGCAAAAAGCCACCGTCAAAGAAGAGAGAGAGAGTACGGAAAAATGACACGTGAAAGATTGAAATAATTAACATGAAGTTAATTTTTATAAATTTATAATATAATATCGATACGTAAATTAGAAGGTCATCTCTCTCAGTACTTATTAATACATAACTTTCACCTCTCCCTTGGGATGCCGTCAATATCCTTCTCTCTCTATAAAAAAATATATAATGTGTATATATATGGGCATAGCTCGATATATTTCACTTTTCTGCAGGTTTATATTTACTTATCTCTGCGTTTGTTGGTGTAGTTGATCTTATCATATGATATATACTGATGGCAAGCAAGTGCAGTATCAGTAAGTGATATTTCGTCAGCGTTAATTTGGGATTCGGTTAGTATAAAATTTATTTTTTGGTAAGTTAATCAATTGATTAATAAAATATACTGATGGCAAACACAGTATTCAAAAAGTGATATTATCTAACTGTTTTTAATTTGATATTTGTGTATGTGGAGTGGATTGATATTTTCGTAATATTTTTATATGTGGAGTCTATTTTTTTTAATATTAAATAGTGAATTCCATATACAAAAATATTTAAAAACGCTAGGCAAATATCACATCCCTTTCGGTTACTCACCCGGGGTAATATCAAGAACAAGAATCCTCTTTCTTAACCCATCTCAACACGTCTAAATAGTCATTTTATAAGTTTTTTTATTATTATTTATATTACAATTTCATAAAAATATGTTGATTTTTAATACAAGTAATAGTAAATAGACTAAAAGACAAATTGCACCTCAAACTTTACATTGATGTTGATATTTGCACCCCAAAGTAAAAAAGGTGTCTAAGATGCACCCATACTTTTTCTTATCTTGAAAGCAGATCAAGACATTTCAAGACTTAACCTGTCCAAAAGTGACCGCTAAGGAATTTAAAAGGGTATTCAAGTCTTTTCCTTATCTTCTCCTATATTGAACCTAAGGAACAATTCTTGTCACTTTCGAAAACATAAAGCGTCCCGAAGAAGGAAGAAGTCGATCGAAATCGAGGAAGAAGTCTCGATCGATGAGGAGGAAGAAGATCAGAAACAGAAATCCATGCTCCGATGAAGGAGAATCTGAAGCGTCTGAAGAAGAACCTTTAAGCTTTCAAAAATCAGAATCTAAATCATCCTCGTCTACCCAACTGGGTTATTTTGGTTTTTGAGTCTTGAGTTTGAGGTCTATGGTAATAATAATGGGTTTCGTTGTTTTGATCTTTGGTGTGGTTGGTTTGGTTAGATCTTTGGTTTTTGGGTCTTGGGTTTGAGGTATGTGAAGTGGGTTTGGTTGAATTTGATGGTTTTGAGGTGGAATTGAGCTTATTGAGCTGAGTTTTGATAGTGGGTAAGTTTGAATCTGTGGTGGGTTTGATGAATTTGGTTTTGTTTTTGGTAATGAACTTATCGCGAAATTTTCTTTACTATTAGGCGAGAACACGCCTTTCAAACATTTTTATATATCTGAAATATACATACATCTGAGTGTGCAAAAAGAAGAATAATGAAATTGTCATTATCGCTTCTATACCCAATAGTGAAAAGAAAGTTTCCAGTTATATTACGACATAGCAGAGATTTTGGGTATCTTAATCGATAGATTTATGGAGCGTGATGTCTCGATTACGTGAAAGTTTATGAAATTTTACCGTAGTGTTGCAAAAACAAAGATGATGTGGGTCTGCTTGTGAATTACGAGAAAATGAGCAAGTTAATGAGAAAAATGATATTCGACATACGCATCTTTTTGTTCTTTGTTCGGGGCCTCGATTATAATCTATTGAACATTCTGCTTGAGTGCTTTCTGCGTCTCTATTTTGGTAATATGGTGAAAGGATTCTTCTATAATTGCATCCTTGCAATTTGTGTGATTCTTTATATATGCGTCTTTGTTTATTATTTCTAGATAATACTGTCATATTATATCATATATGAGATAAAATGATTATCATATTGTCGAGTTGAATGACTGCATTTCTAGTTTGGAATTGCGGAGTCCTGTTACGTGCATTAATGTTGCCGAAGAACCTTTTACATGTGTTTTGTATGAAGATGGTGCTATGGCTATAAATTTCCACCTGCATGTTGTGTTGGGTCCTTATTAAAAATCATGCTTGAATAGTTACGTATGCCAGACAATGTATGAATGAGAATGTTCATGATCTGGAATCCTTCATCCTTATTTGACTGCACTTAATTGTACAACCATTTGAGAATGTTCCATGTCAAAAAGACTTTATTTTAATGTTTATGTGAATGGAAATTTGGCCTACGAAAATCTGGATCTCTCAATTGCTACAAATTATATGCTGGCGTCTCCATTCTATGCTGATTTTGTGGTTGACAGGGAGATCCCAGGGGTTATAACAATTAGTGTTGGCCCGCAAGTGTTTGCTTGATTTTGTGAAGGAAGAGAACTTGCGGAAAATGGTGGAGGATTGTAGCAGTTCACATAGGCAGTTTGAGAATAAGGTTGCTGAGTTTAAGTAGGTGGTTTGATTGTGTGAATTGGGTATTTGTGAGGAAACAAGAAAAAAAGATGAGCAAGTGTTTTGGAAGGTGTAGTTCAAAGGGGAAAGTCTCACAAATAGTTGATGTTCATTGAGAGGGAGAGGAAATGGGTGTTTGTTTAAGAGAGAGAAAGTTGGTTATGGAGGAGAGAGAGAGAAATTGTTATGGAAGAGAGAGAAAGTTGGGTATGGAGAAGAGAGAGAAAGTTGGAGAAGGGAAAAACTAGTCAATAAATATAAATTACCGACCTTACCCTTCTGTAATAACATTTACAGCCTTAGCCGGTCAAAAGTGACCGGTTAAATCAGCAAAGTGTGCAATCTGTTTCGCATAAGTAAAGTATGGAGTGTATTTAGACACCTTTTTCACTTTGGGGTGCAAATATTAACATCGGTATAAAGTTTGGGGTGCATTTTGTCTTTTAGTCTAGTAAATATAAAAATTATATATTTTTTGACTATATATCTGATTATTATGCTAGGTAAATACTATGTCGATAGTTTTTTGGGTTATGACGATGATTTTTTTGAGTTATAAATATTTTGATTTATAACGACGGTACAGTTATTATAGTCCAAAAAAATTATCGTCATAGCACGACTGTATACTACACAACTATATATATATATAATTCATATTATAATTACAATCCGACATAAAATATTGGGGTTACGTAGCTAAACTCTATCCATATGCTTTTATTATTATTATTATTATTATTATAATGTAAACTCTATCCATATGTAGTTTAAAATGTGGAACAGGGGCTGAAGCAAGTGTGGATGATTGAAGATATCATAAAAATATACTTACTTGCTACAATTATATTTTTATAGAAATGAACTGAAAATCCAAATGTTTTTGTGCCACCTAGAAGAAATACGTGTTGAACTGTGGGACCTCCATCCTTTTACTGCCACGAATTCCTCCAAGTGGATACAATCCCCATACCCTACTCTCCCTTTCTCTCTATCTACATACCCATTTCTGACTTTTCCTTCCTCTCCCTCCCCGAACTCTTCTCTTCTCTCTGGGTCACAGAATTTTAAGATATGGTTACATGGGGGAAAAAAGTTATGACTACTACTAATACTTCCTATTTGGACAATTATCTCAAATGAGAACGAACAGTTAATTAAATTGGAAGTGAGTGGGAGAAATAAAATCCGGTCAGGTCAATTAATGAATGAGATTGACAAGAATGGGAAAAATTGAAGGTCGAAATTACGATTCAATACAAGAAAGGAGGGAGTGGGGTGCCTGATGCCACTGAGAGTCGCCGCGCATGCATTAACATTAACGTGTGAGGCCACCTCACATGGTTTTGTCGTCGGCCCCCCTATCCCCTACGCCCTACCCCTACTCCTACCCCTACCCCCTATCCCCTACCCCCTACCTTTTATATTTTCTACGTGGCCCCTCCCATCTAGAAAAGTAGTTATCATAAAGTTTATTTTTAGATAAATTGATTAATTAATAAATAAAGTACTGATACGAAGACAAGATTTTATGTTGTCAGTATTCCGAAGTTTTATGTGTGTCAATATTTTATTGGTCAATTAATTATTTAACAAAAAATAAACTTCATGCTAATCAGATCCCCCACCCACACTCTCTTTCGCTTCTATTTCTGTTGCCCCTTTTTAAGTTTTTACAATTCACAATTAAGCTTTATTAGACGTTTAGAGCATAACTTTAATTAATTAGACGAATAAAAATTAATAAAACAAGATCGATACATACCTAGTAGTAGTAGTAGCTCATTCATTCATTAAGCAAAGAAGGACTATTTTAAATTTTCATGTGGTTAAAACTTAATCACAAGATTATCTCCCCTTTTATAGCTAGCATATCATTAGTTCAACATTCAAATTAAAAAAATAATAATCTCATTTTATCTTTTTTAAATTCAATTATAAATTCATTAAATATTAAAATGCTTTGATTGTAGTTAATACAATCCATTCATAAATATTGTACATAATCTAAAAGTAATATTAATTATACATATTTTCGTTTCAAAATTTAAATACACAAATGTCAAATTCCACCAAATCATCCGGTATATATTACTTATATGGTTATGGAGGGAATGGATAAGTAGTTCAATTATAAGCACAGTAGACGCAACAAAATCAGCTGATGATCGGCTAGCTAAGCTAAGCTAAGCTAAGCTAGCAGAAAGTCAAAAAAGCATATATAGAGATTAGAGAATATAAGAATTACTACTATTATATAACTTATAAGCAATCACATGCTTGCTAGTAAATTATATGTTCACGGAAGTCCTTTTTGAAAAGAGAGAAATTAAAGTGGGCTGCCGCGTGGGTGATGAAAATTTCCTACTTTTAGCAAGGTTTAATACTACAAACTTATATTAAATCAATCTCTTGCAAACTTATATTAATACAAACTCAATATTGTTTAAATATAATGTTAGAATTAAATCACACACGATATTAAAAAAATAATACAGAAATTTATTTGGTTCTTCAATTTAAATAGTCCACGGGTACGGTGTTTCTTTTGTTATTTAATTTGAGAGTTCCTTAGGGGCTTTACAGTAGATATTATTTATAACTACTACTTCTATTACAATCATAATTCATATTATAACCTAAATACTCATAATATCCTTGTAAATATCAAACCATAAAAGTTATATACGTAAATAAGTAGCGACCAACACTTTTAGATTGCCATATGGCGCGCTGCCATATTACTCAAGTCTGTCTTGGTCCTGCCTGCCCTACTTCTCGCATGAAGCTCTGTACCTTTGGTTCACAACGGGCCATTGCATCACTCCGCTATGCTCTGCACTAGACCTTTCTCAAAAACTTCTCAATTATGAGTCACAAGTCCCCATACATAATTTTTAGTAATTGAATACAACACATTTGTTGGTCCAAAACTGTTAAAGAAGTCATTTTTTTTCTTATTATTTTGATTAGGTAATAAAATATAAATTGATATTTTCACATTAAAAAAAATTATATTTTTACACGTGTCTTAAAATATAAATTTTTGGGTCAGATAATGAGGTTGCAATTTAATTATTCAAGGAATCCCGCAATCTTTTTTAAAGGTCAAGTGAGAGAGTGGTTAACATGAAGTTAATTTTGGTCAATTAATTGATTAATACAGTGTTGACACGCAAACTTAGAGGTGATCTCTCTGCGTGTTAGCACTGTATTAATTAATTGACCAATTTACCATGAAGTTAATTTCATAATAATCGAATCCGAATCCGATCCGGATCCGTGAACTAGAATGGACAACAGAAGTATCTTATTTGTCTTGAGCAAATATAGCAGAAATTTATGCTTTCTTCTCGTCTAACTAGTTCAGAAAAAAATAATGAAAAAAACAAAAAAGAGCATGTGGGTTCTTACCTCTTCTAATATATATGGCACATTGTATGCCAGTAATCAAGGTTAACCACAGTCTAATTAATAATTCAACTACTAGTGTTGTAGTACAGAACATGAATGAAACCTTTGCTAAGTCAATGATCCTATTATCAAGTCTTCTAGCTAGAGGGAATGCTAACTACTAGTTAGCTGGGGCAATGGCAAACTGAATCACGTCTTTTCCACTCGGTCCCAATCATGCAATAGAGATTAAATTTGCAATTTGTCACGGGACAGATGAATACAAAATACTTGAAATATAAAAAGCTTAGATGATAATTAAGACTTCAAAAGTCAACATTATATTGTCATGCATGATTTAAGCACTTATCTTTCACTCATTCAACATTCTTACTTGTCACCATCCTTGATATCATTCAAGAGGGCTTGCACATATTCAAAACAATGTTCTCTTTACAACCATTTACTAAGAATGAAAGCAATTAAAAATACATAAATGGACTAATTAATCCTGAGAAATCAGTAGGAGATCAAGTGAAAATTCCAAAACTAAGGGCTAAAATTAAAGGAAGTTGTAGCATAAATTTATAACTTTTAATACACACTACAAAATTTATAATGCATACATGGCACTAGAAAAGAACAAAAAGAAATATTATCATCGATATCTCGTGTTTCATTCTACAAACTTGTAGTAAAATGCCAAATATGTGTAGATATTAGTATTACAAAAGATGATCAATCAATGTAGCTGCTGCTTCCATGCATGACATTGGAGATTAGAACAAGGTTCAACCCATGTAGCTTTGCAGTCTCCTCCATCACCATCATCACAACATTTGCAAACCATTCCCAGCGTTGCCAAAATCTTTGAGTATCTAATTCCTTTATTCATATCCATATCCATATTTATCCCGTCATGAGAGATAAGTAGGACGGAGGAGGAGGAGGAGGAAGAAGACAGTAGCCTACCTTCTGTCGTAAAAACAATACTTACCACCAAAATCAGCATCAACAACAGACAAGAATTAAAACAAGCCATATTTCTCTTCTAATTATTTTGTGAACACAGAGAGTGTATTTGGGGATTTGATTTGGTACCTTGTCTTGTATTTCCCTCGATATATATGATATATATATATATATATATATATATATATATATATATATATATATATATATATATATGACAAGGGACTATATATAAAATGATTAAATTGCAAGGTTTCCAACTGGTTTATAATTTTATATAAATAATATAAATTCATTTGTTTAAGTCTACAAGACAAAGAAAAGTGGGTCATTGTTTAATGTGTTTGAAAAGTAAGAGTCTAGAATTAAGAAAAGAAAGGCTGATCATGATCATGGGCTCCTTCTGTTTGAAATGTAGTACACAAGATGGGTGTCTCTAGAATTGACGCTAAGTTTCGTCGACGCGTTCAATCACAGAATTTACGCGCTAAAACTTGCACAATAACAGATCATCTGAAGTTTGGCCGGCTTGTCTTGCATTGGGGGATATAACTCCGGTGTGAGAATAAGTCTGAGGCCAATTCTGAGGTTTAACAATGGAGGCTAAGTGTTTAGTGCTCAAAAGTAGGTATTACCTGTTAATTATGACCTTGGCCTTGTATTTATAACGCTCACACCACCTTAGAATCATCCTCCGAGTCGGATTAGGACTCCAAATCATGGTAGTTACCATAATTTGGGTCCAACACAATCTCCTTAAAAGGTACAAGTGGAATCCAATTCAACCACTACCTTTGGAGTTACCTTATTCAACTATGGCTAGGATCCTGAACTCTGCACGCAGGAAAGCCTACTGTGCAGGCCCAAACAACCCCACCATCGAAGTCCGAGCTTGGCCCCAAAGGACTCGATGGACCCGACCGAACACCACACGACAGTGTAAGGCTCGGCTACCGAGGGCTCGGATCTGAACTCAAGATATCCACTAAGATGAGGCTTCGCCCAAAAGGACTCGGGACCTTGGGCAATTCAGTTCAACCTCTCCATGGGCTTCACCCAGTGGTCTCCTAAAGCCCTTCTAATGTCAGGTCTTCGGCCCACATGAAGGTCGGTAAAATGCTCCCGAACATTGCCTCCTAGTCTCTGATTGTAATATACTTATAATCGAGACTTCGAAAAAAATCGTATATCTGAAAGGTCATGACAATGAATGATGAGTTGTCTAGGGAAAGCAAACAGTCATCCTCTCATTTCTCAAAATCTTGCCGCCCCCCGCTTGGTCCCACCTTGAGCATTTAATAGCCGCCCTTGGGTAACGTGCACCTACACCTATAAAAACCCCTCATTGTCAATCACTATCACTTTTCCCAGCACTTTCCAATTCAAACTCTCTGTCTAACTTTCCCATGATGACGATTTCAAAGTAGCTCATCTCTTCCCCACACTTCACCGATTTCATCTACTCTGTTAGTTCTTGAGCTTAATTTTTGCTCGATTTTCCTCACAACCACACATTTGCATCTCGTTCCTTAAAATCTTACGTCAAATGGCTGACTCTATCATTCCTCTTTCGCCTATCAGATCAACCCTCCTCCGTCACCACCGTGATCTAGTTCCTCGATCGATTTTGCCATGGCTCCTACCAACGCCCCTACCCCCTTGGTTCTTCCTACCTCAATATCAGCCGAGGCTAGGATCCGTAACGCCTATCACTCTACAGAGGAATTTTCTCATCTCCACTCCCCTTCCACCATCACACCCTCTCAGATCCCCGATATCCGAACCCTTTTCAAAATACCTCAAGAATACAAGCTTTGGGTGCCAAAACCTGATGAGAAAATGTTTCAGAGGCCTGATGGTGAATGGGTGGTCGTTCCCCTATACCTTCTGAAATATGGGATTTGGTTCCCACTTCATGAATTCATCTCCTCTTTCCTCTGTTTCGCGGGAATCGGGTTCGCATACAATGTCGTCTTAGAACAGTACATCCAATTGGTCGCCTTCATCGCTTTGTGTCAGGAACTCGGGATCACGCCCGGCCTCGACTTCTTCTTCGCCCTATTCACTGTGACCGCGTCGAAAGAACCTGACTTAAAGCAATTAAACAGAAGACCTACTCGAACTGTTCCTGCAAAACCCCTTCGAGCAACAAAGGCTGACATGACAAGTGATTCTTCGCCAAGGGGACCAACCTCCAGCTTCTCCCTCACTGGGCCCATCCTACCGACCCCGTAGCCAAAATATCCAAGTTCCCGAAGGATCGAGCCGACGCCTTCAAATTATTTTATAAGAGGTGGTGCAAGACCGAATGGAGTCTGACAGTTCTGTCCAACGAAGCCTGGTTATACAAACATGGCTGTAAGTATCTCCCTTCTGACCGATCAGTCCCTCCCTTACCTTTTCCTCAGATAATTTATGACTTATTAACTCATCCCCTTCTCTTCTGTGCAGTGACCATCTTCAAACCTGAGGGCGTCGACGAGACCCCGATATCTCGTCCCCCCACCGCCGGACCAATCCACCCTCCAGCAACCGATGATTCACCCGATGAAGAGACTATCCCGATAACAGAGCTCTCGGTGGGATCTGCTTCGGGACCCGACCCCCCTCCGACAAAAAAGGTTGCTCTGAAGATGGGGTTTGGCCGGAAAGGCTTTCTTTGAAGAAAGTCCAAAAACCTTCCCACCTTCAAAAATTCTGCCAAGGTCTCTACAAGAAGCTCTGTGAAGCCGATTCCTCCTCCTCCTCCTAGTCATGCTGAGGTGATCGAGGACTCGGAGGATACTCTAGAAGCTCCCCTCGAGCCCCGATCAAAGAAACCCCGACTTAATGAAAGTTCTGAACAACCCATTGCTGTGGTCAATCCCGTAGCCACCTCAACGCCTTCATCTCAACCCGGTTCATCTCATGGATCGCCGACCACATGCTGGCCGAAAAGCCCTTCGGAGGTATTCCCTTTTACCTTGTTCGACCATTTCAAGCTCTCGGGTGACGACGAACGATTCAAGGGGTTCACCTCCGAAGAGTATCTGGTGGCTTATGTCCGGGCTCAATGCCAGGTAATTTTAAGGCCGTTTAACTTCTTGTTGTAAACTTATACCTTTGCTTTGATAGCTGATATGTGTGTTTGTTGTAGGCCAATGCCATTCTCGCTCGAGCCATCCCTCCCCTTGCCCGAACCACGAAGAAGGAAGTTCAATTTGAGGCGGATGTAGAAATTCTTTCGAAGGCGAGGTCGGCGACTATTTCGGACCTAAAGAAGGAACGGGATCTCCATGCTGAGACCTGAAATATGGCGACCCGAGCTGAATGCCATGCTGAAGAGCTCGAGAAAAAATATGCAATACTTCTGGATGAGAGGGATCGCCTATATGGGGACATCAAGGATCGGGAGAAAGCTGTTGACGCCATCACCGAGAAGTTCTCCAAGATGCATGTCAAAATGATGCAAGTGATCGGAGCGAATAATGATTTAACAGCCACCGTCAACACTTTCCTTAAGAAGATCGCCGAGGCCTAACAGCAAGCCATTGCCGAATTCGAAGAGTCAGACGCTTTGAACGAAAAGGTCATGGCCCAGTTTGGTGATGGGTATGAAGCTTATCGTGAGAAGTCTCGGGCTAAACTGACCGCTGCTGGGCTCGATGCCTCCATCCTTGATTCCTCCGACGAAGAATCTGAAGCCAAAGATGACCATCCTCCTGAATAGATGTTGTTAGGACTTATAATTTTTTGTACTTTTGCATTTGTACTTTGCCCGGATCGAAAGCGATCGGGAGTTGTAAAAAATTTCTAAGTATAAATGAAATCGAGTATTTTTGTTCATAAATTTTTGTAATTAGTTATACTCGCGACTTATCTCGATCAGTGGTGTCATTTCGAACCTTCTGATCAGATTGTGCCCGAAGTTTATCTGAATGAAAAACTTATAATTTTCTCTCCTAGTTATGCCTGTGACTCATTCCCGATCAGGGGTGTCTTTCTGAACCCTCTGATCGGAATTTGCCCGAAGCTTGTCTGTTCGAGTACTAAGAGTTGTATGAATATAGATAAAGTTAAGCATCTCCAAAGAAAACTTTCATTTATTTCATTTAAGATTGAAAGGTTACATGGATAAAGAAAAGAATGACATAACTATTACTGGTAAAATTTTCTAAGTCTTCCAGCATGTCATGTATTCTTTACTTAGAACCATCCATTGCTCAAGCTTCAGACAGACTGCTTCAAAGACTTCTTCTACCTCATAAGGTCCTCCAGGTTAGGCATTAACTTGCCGGTGTTCGGGGGTTGATGCCTCCGACTCCGGAGGACCAAATCTCCTATCGCAAACCTCCTGGCTTCACCTTCTTGATTATAAGTGGGTCATTACATTTGATAGATAGCCATCCTTATCACAGCTGAGTCCCGAACTTCTTCCAGTAGATCCAAATTTGTTTTTAAACCTTCATCGTTGTATAGTTCTTTATACTGACTTACTCGAAGAGTAGGGGACCCGATCTCGACTGGTATGAGTGCATCGGTTCCGTATGCCAGTCGGAACGGAGAGTCCCCAGTTGTAGTCCTTGAAGTAGTCAGGTATGCCTATAAAACATATAGTAGCTCTTCGGGCCACCGACCCTTCAATTCGTCCAACCTTCTTTTAATTCCGTTGAGCAGGGTTTGGTTGGTCACTTCTACTTGACCATTAGATTGAGGGTGGGTGACTTGTGACACCCCCAAAATAGGTCTACATCACCCATTCTGAGTTGTCAATACACGGTACAGAAACAACTACAACTTTAATATTACAATAGTAAAACTATGAGTTTAAATACAGATATTGCCATCTAGACAATATCCACATACAAATAAATCCTCATCATAATTATTGATACATTATTTTACAACAATGGTGAGGACTACTAAACAACTCTCCCTAGAACCTTCGTTCCATACCCCGACTCATACTCGCTATATTCTCGCCTCCTGAGAAGAAAAATGGAACAAAAAGGAAAAGGGTGAGCTCGACTATCCCAGTAAAGAATATTATGACTAAGATAATATACAACAAAATTATCGTTAGTCTTCAACAGGGAAAAATATAATAGAATACAATAGACAACAAGTTTTAAATCAATATTCGTAGCGGAAATAATAATTCATTAGAAGAGTTAAATAGAGAATGCAAACTACTATCTTCTATGTATGAATTTTAAAGTTCATCGTTTATTTTTTTATTCCTGTAACATTAATCAATATATATCTTGGATCAAATATTCATCCTTGCACTACAGGCCAAGGACATTCACCAGTTGGTCATGTTCATCTAAACACATGTTCATCTTTTAGACTACTTTTGACCAAAGATATTCATCGAAATCATTCATCTTTGCACTACAGCCAAAGATATTCATCATAAATCATTCATCTTAGCACTACAAAAGCCAAAGATATTCAATAATATCATCATTTAAGACCGCGAGGATGATGAAAATATTTTTAAAAAAACGAATCCAAAGGAAACAAAATGACAAGGATTAAGGATTAAGGATTCGTACTTTGTTTTATCCACGTCCAAAATACCTCAAAAATAATCATACTGGTGTAAAATTCAAGAATGATCAAAATATGGATACAATCAAAGCTAGTATCCGAATAGATATTTTGACGAAAAAGAAAAATTTTCATTTTCAGATGAATAATGTCGATTTGTGAATAGTCTTGAGTATCGTGAATAATCAGAGTATCGTGAATAAGAACCCCCCGTCACACTAAAAGTTCCAAATTTGATAAAAATTTCGGATCAATATTTCACAAATGATATTGAAGAATTAATATCATTACTGAAAAAATAATATCCCTTACCTCGGAAAGAGCGGTCTTTCACCGGCGGAATCTTTGGATATAAAGCTATAACTTGAACTTGCACCGTATAGCAATACTCAAAGTGTACTCAAAATACTCACAAGAATATGCTCGATAATATAGAGAGAGAAAACTTCAGTTTCTGGTGTAATTTTCAATTCTAACCTAAGCACCCTATTTATAGAAAAATGTTTAGAACACCAAAGCAGAAAATTTAATTAAAATATTAATATATATTAAATTTTCCTACGCACACTTTCTAAGATCTAAAATTCAGCATTTTCATCACATGCAAGCCCCACCTTTAATGACAAAAACGTTTTTCATAATAAAAATAATTAAAACTTCCAAAAATCAATTATTTCAGAACTCTGGAACTTCAATAATTTACAATAAATATCCCTTTTGTCAGAAAATTCGAATCTCGCGTGTTTTTATAGGAAATTCAATCCTCTACAACTTCGCAGAAGAAAGTTTTTCCAAATTCCAAATGCGAAATTGGCCGAAATCCACAAACCAAGGCGATTTTAGAGGCTATAATCAAATTTCAGCTTAATAAATGGGGTCCAATCACATGTTTAACATGTTTTAAACATTTATTGTAACAAAATACTCTTCCTCCTCGTATACTCATATATTCTACATTCGTTGTAAAAATATCACCATTATTATATTATTAAAATATAATAATATATATATTTAAATGAATTATTTTATCGAGAAAAGATAAAATTTCAATTTTCAACAATTGTCACATTAAAATTTTCTCCATCTATATCCACATAAAATCAATATTTTCCTCATCATATGAATCAATAATTAATTATTCACAAATAATATTACGTAATCACAATATTGATGACCAGTGCGGTTCCTAAGAAAGAGGGGCTTTCCAATAAGAATTTCTCCTTATCTTGGCCGCAAATTAGGTGACCAAACCTCTCCTTAGATGTAACTTTCTAGACATTACCAATAATATTATCTAATAATATTATTCGGATAATATGAATTATTGCTTCGATAATGAAAAATCTTTGTGTAATGACAATTATTGAAACAACAATAATATAAAATATCAACGCAAACAATTATTGAACCAATAAAATAAAATCTTTGAATAAGAATTATCGTAACCATTATTGAGTAGTGCCTTCTTACGTAAGAGTCAATAATTGGTGCAATACTGCAGTGTCTTCTTGTCTGACAACAGCGTATTCTTGTGTTTTTTAACCACCGGGTATTCCAACGAAGGTAAAGCCAGGTAACAACTACTGTAGTTATTTTTAAACAACTTATATTTGTCGTTTTCTTCCTCCAATCGCTTTTTTTAGTTATGGGGCCCACACATGGTCGCTACTGTGCGTCGCATTTAATATTCCCTCGACAAAGATCGAATATTCCACGACCAAACGAATATTCTCAAACAACAATGAATATTTTATAACCACTTGCTTATTTTGAAATATTTAAGTATTTTACCCATAACTATCCACATTAATCACATCAACCCTTACTATTTCAAAATAATAAATAGAAAATTAAATTTCATTTATTAATTATTTGTGGTCTTACAACCTCCCTCCTTATGAAGTTTAGATCCTCGAAATTGACATACGTACACAGTGTTTCAAAAGGTGAGGATACCTCGCTTTCATTTCCGCTTTCCAATTCCCGTGTCATTTCCTCTATAGCATGGTTCCTCCACAAAACTTTAACTTGTGGTATGACCTTCGTCGTAGGGACATGCTCCTTCCTATCCAAGATCTTGACAGGTACCTCCTCATACGTTAAGTCTTCGGCTATCTCGTCCGGTTCTAACTCAATAACGTGGTTCGGGTCTTTCACATATTTACGAAGTACAGATATGTGAAACACATTATGAACACGAGACGTACTCGGAGGAAACGCGAGTCTATAGGCTACATTACCTACTCGGTCAAGAATTTGAAATGGACCAATAAATCGTGGATTGAGCTTTCCTCTCTTCCCGAATCTTGTAACTCCCTTCCATGGGGCAACACGCAACAATACATGATCCCCTATACTAAATTTCACGTCCTTTCGATGAAGATCCGCATAACTCTTTTGTCGATCCTGCGTGCCGTTTGTATCGTTGTCGAATCATTTGGATCTTTTCTAGGTCATATACGTCTTAACTTCGGGTCCCAACAATGTTGCTTCACCCACCTCATCCCAACATATTGGAGAGCGACACTTTCGTCCATATAATGCTTCATATGGAGCCACACCTATACTTGCACGATAATCTGTTGTTGTAGAAGAATTCCACCAATGGTAAATACTTATCCCAACCGCCTTGAAGTCTAGGACACAGTGCGAATAAATCTTCAAGAGTTTGAATAGTCCTCTCGATTGTCCGTCCGGTTTGAGGATGGTATGCGAAATCAATCATAAATCCGTACCCATAGCTTTTTGAAAGCTAACCCAAAATCTTGAAGTGAATCTTGGGTCACGATCCGAAACTATAGAGACTGGCATGCAATGCAACCTCACAATCTCATTTACATACATACTAGCAAGACGTTCAAGAGAATAAGTCTCCCGTATCGGCAAGAAATGTGCAGACTTGGTTAATCTATCAACAATAACCCAAATAACATTTATGCCTTGAGAAACCGTGGGAAGACCCGTAACGAAATCCATGGTAATGTGTTCCCACTTCCATTTCGGAATCTCAAGTGGTTGCAATGGTCCCTTAGGCACTCGATGCTCTGCCTTTACACGTTGACAAGTTAAACATGTTGAGACAAACTTTGCAATCTCTCTCTTCATATTGTTCCACCAAAATGTATGTCGAAGATCACGATACATTTTAGTACTTCCAGGATGGATTGCAAATGGTGTATTGTGTGCCTCCATCATAATCTTGTACTTCAAATCAGAGTCGTTAGGAACACAAAGTCTAGAGTGGACTCGAAGCATTCCTTCTTCATCGATTCTCGCTTCCGAAATAACACCTTCTTGTACTTTCTTCTTCATATGCATCATTTCAAGATTGGTGGCTTGAAAGCAAACTTAAATTTTCTATTAAAGTTGGCTCTATCGTATACTTGACATCGGCCTCTGCTCGTTCTGATATGATCTTCTACTTAACGCGTCACCTACCACGTTCGCTTTTCGGGATGGTATTGAATAGTGTGGTCGTAGTCTTTCAATAGCTTCGAGCCAACGTCATTGCTGCGCATGTTAAGTTCTTTTGAGTGAAGAAATATTTAAGGCTTTTATGGTGCGAATATATCTCCACTTTCTCCCCATATAGATAGTGCCTCCATATCTTTAATAAGGAAACGATTGCTTTGCCAACTCTAGATCATGAAGTAGGATAATTCCTCTCATATTCTTTAAGTTGTCATGAGGCATAAGCTATGACTTTCCCATGTTGCATGAGAACACATCCTAACCCTTTGCTCAAGCATCATTTGTAGAATAACAAATCCATTCGAACCGGATGGTATTGTTAGAACAGGTGCCAAATAAGTCTCTCTTAAGCTCTTGGAAGCTGTTTTTCGTATTCTTCACTCCAAACAAATTTTGTATCTTTCCGAGTCAACTGATTTAACGGAGTAGCGATTCGAGAAAACCCTTCCACGAATCTCCTATAATAACCAAATAGACCCGTAGCTACGTACGTTTGATCCACCGTCTTGGTGCTCTCCCACTTTGTATTGCTTCAATCTTAAATCGTCAACAGATACTCCATGTTTTGACACCACATGCCTAAGAAATACTACTTCCTCAAGCCAGAACTCACATTTCTTTAACTTGGCATAAAGCTTGTTTTCACGAAGCCTTTGGAGTACTAGCTTCAAATGGTGCTCATGATCTTCACGACTTTTGGAATATATGAGGATGTCATCAATAAAGACAACAATGAACTGATCCAAATATTCCTTGAATACTCGGTTCATCATATCCATGAAAGCCGTAGGAGCATTAGTCAATCCGAAAGACATGACTAAGAATTCGTAATGCCCGCATCTGAGGTTACGAAGGCGGTCTTTGGAATATCCTCGCCTAATCTTGCTGATGATATCCAGAACGAAGATCGATTTTTGAAAAGAATTGTGCTCCTTGCAACTGGTCAAACAAGTCATCAATACGAGGTAGAGGATACCTATTCTTGATAGTGACATGGTTCAATTCCCGATAATCAATACAAAGTTGCATACTCCCGTCTTTTTTCTTCTACGAATAAAACAGGGCAGCACCCTAAGGAGATGTCTTAGATTTAATGAAACCGATGTCCAACAATTCCTCAGTAGTTGGACCTTTAACTCCTGAAGTTCAATAGAGCCATTCGATATGGGGTTTTAGAAATGGGCTTTGTACAAAGTTCAAGGTCAATAAAGAATTCAACTTCACGTTACGGGGTAGACCGGAAGTTCTTCAGAAATACGTCGGAAAGTTAATAACAACAGAATATTATTCAATTTTGATGTGTCTTTATTCAAATCCATAACATGGGCTAAGAAAGCTTGACATCCGCTTTTCAATAAACGAATAGCTTTATGATTAGATATGATAGTGATGATTTTAATGGTTTAGTTGCTTGAATTGCATACAACAAAGTTGTTTAGGAATATGAAAGCTAACAACCTTACGAAAACAATCAATTTTGGCATGATGAGTAGTTAACCAATCAATCCCTAAAATCACATCAAAAACAAGTATCTTTAAAGAGATAAGGTCAACAGGTAAGGTGATGGTGCCAACTTGAATCAAACAAGATTTATAAACAGTGAATGTGATGAAAGTTTCTCCTAACGGAGTTTCCACAGATAAGTCAAAGTTTAATTTCTCTGGAGTCAAGTTTAAACATTGAGCACAAGTAGGAGAGATAAATGAATGGGTAGCACCGGTATCTAGTAAAGTATAAACTTCACAAGAATTTATAAATAGCTTACCCGTGATCACCTCATTTGGGTTCCTCGCATTTTGACCAGTCACAACAAACGCTCTTCCAGGAACCGTTGACTTTGACTTTTCTGGGATACTCTTTTGAGTCACCGTCCCCATTGAACTAGTTTTTATTTCTATCAGTGCAATCTCGAAAGCGATATGTCCTTCCTTTCCACAATTATAGCATACCCTGAACTGTTGTGGGCGCTTGGGTGATATGTCCCTCTTTTCCGCATTTGTAGCATATAATGGGTGGTCGTTCTCCTCCCTTAGAACCAATTCTTTGCCAAGACTGTCTTTCACATGGTCATTGTTAAATCTCATCTTTTAAAATCTCCTCCCGACTTCGCTTCTTCTATTTTCATGGCCATGATTACCACCGTAGTGGTTACCATTTTTGTCCGCCTTTTTCTTTCTCCACTAGTTATTGTTGTTTTGTTGACTGCTATCTCCGGTATGATCCTGATTGTGGTACCTCGGTTGACCGTACTCGTTATCTCGCTCTAACAATTGAGCCCTATTAACAACATCCCCGAATAAAGAGAAAATTTATGAGAGATGAGATCTCGACGATATCTGAAGTTTCAAACCTCTCGAAACATCCGCGCATCATCGTTCTTCATTCTCCACCAAATGAGGTGCAAACTTGGATAACTCTGCAAACTTCGCCTCGTACTGAGACACCGTCATGTTGTTCTGCTCCAGTCTAATAAACTCCACTTCCTTCATATGACGAACACTTTCAGGAAAGTATTTGTCATTAAATAGTTTCTGAACGCGTCTCCCAAGACATCTTGGCCAAGCACCGGATGGATGGGTACGCTTCACAGATTCCCACCAGTAGTCTGCCTCGCCACGGAACATAAAGGTGGCGAATGGAACCTTCTGTTCCTCCGTGCATCCCAAGACATCGAATATCTTGGTAATTTGCTTGACCCATGTTTCACCGTGATCGGATCGAGCTTTCCCTTAAATTCTAGTGGTCCCAACTCTTTGAATCGCTTGCATTTGTGATAACCCGTGAATTGCTATCATTTCCTCCTATGTTTTGAACACGAGTCTCCCTCGTCTGATTTTGCATGAACTGCAAAAAGCTTCTAAACATCCCCTCGTTCATCATCTGCTCCGTGGTGTTGTTCACAGGAGGAACATTACCAGCCTGTTGCACGTTCTCCTCGTTGGTGAGTACATGCGTCTCCACGGTCTCATTTCCACTGTTAATATTCTCAGTCGACATTCTCAAATACTGTCATAAAAC
Source organism: Panax ginseng (assembly GCA_020205605.1). NCBI lineage: Eukaryota > Viridiplantae > Streptophyta > Magnoliopsida > Apiales > Araliaceae > Panax > Panax ginseng. The sequence goes on along the minus strand of CM035128.1, from coordinate 179,461,227 downwards.
AAGGGTTAATTAAGGAAATCAATATATCACATAATATCCCTATATACTGACCAACTAACAAATAAGCTTAGGTAGGACACACTAGCGAAGGATTTACTCGTCTCTCCCCTCCTAGTTCTATTCCCCGATCTCCGCCAGAGATGATATCCCTAAGCTTTGATACCAACTGTGACACCCCAAAAATAGGTCTACATCACCCATTCTGAGTTGTCAATACACGGTACAGAAACAACTACAACTTTATTATTACAATAGTAAAACTATGAGTTTAAATACAGATATTGCCATCTAGACAATATCCACATACAAATAAATCCTCATCATAATTATTGATACATTATTTTACAACAATGGTGAGGACTACTAAACAACTCTCCCTAGAACCTTCATTCCATACCCCGACTCGTATCTTCGCTTATATTCTCGCCTCCCGAGAAGAAAAATGGAACAAAAAGAAAAGGGTGAGCTCGACTATCCCAAGAAAAGAATATTATGACTAAGATAATATACAACAAAATTATCGTTAGTCTTCAACAGGAAAAAATATAATAGAATACAATAGACAACAAGTTTTAAATCAATATTCGCAGTGAAATAATAATTCATTAGAAGAGTTAAGTAGAGAATGCAAACTACTATCTTCATGTATGAATTTTAAAGTTCATCGTCTATTTTTTTATCCCCGTAACATCAATCAATATATATCCTGGATCAAATATTCATCCTTTGCACTACGAAAGCCAAGGACATTCACCAAATTGGTCATGTTCATCTAAACACTGCTCATCTTTGCACTACGGCCAAAGATATTCATCAAAATAATTCATCTTTGTACTACGGTGCCAAAGATATTCATCATAAATCATTCATCTTTGCACTACGAGCCAAAGATATTCAATAATATCATCATTTAAGACCGAGGATGATGAAAAATATTTTTAAAGAAACGAATCCAAAGGAAACAAAATGACAAGGATTAAGGATTAAGGATTAGTACTTTGTTTTATCCACATCCAAAAATACCTCAAAAATAATCATACTTTGTGTAAAATTCAAGAATGATCAAAATATGGATACAATCAAAGCTAGTATCCGAATAGATATTTTGGACAAAAAGAAAAATTTCATTTTTGATGAATAGTCAGTGATTCGTGAATAATTGTCGTGATATCGTGAATAGTCTAGTATACGTGAATATTTTCATTTAAAATATTAATATATATTAAATTTTCCTACGCACACTTTCTAAGATCTGAAATTCAGAATTTTCATCACATGCAAGACCCACCTTTAATGACAAAAACGTTTTTCATAATAAAAATAATTAAAACTTCCAAAAATCAATTATTTCGGAACTCCGGAACTTTAATAATTCACAATAAATAGCACTTTTGTCAGAAAATTCGAATCTCACGAATTTTTATAGGAAATTCAATCCTCTAAAACTTTGCAGAAGAAATTTTTATAAATTCCAAATAGAAATTGGACGAAATCCACAAACGGGCGATTTTAGAGGCTATAATCAAATTTCAGTCAATAAATAGGGTCCACCGACATGTAACATGTTTTAAACATTTATTGCAACAAAAATACTCTTTCTCCTCGTATACTCATATATTCCACATTCGTTGTAAAAATATCACCATTATTATATTATTAAAATATAATAATATATATTTAAATGAATTATTTTATCAGAAAAAGATAAAATTTCAATTTTCAACAATTGTCACATTAAAAATTTTCTCCATCTATATCCACATAAAATCAATATTTTCCTCATCATATGAATCAATAATTAATTATTCACAAATAATATTACGAATCACAATATTGACAACCGTGCGCCTTCAGGAAGAGGGGGCTTTCCAATAAGAATTTCTCCTTATCTTGCGCCTGAATTAGGTGACCAAACCTCTCCTTAGATGTAACTTTCTAAAATTACCAATAATGTTATCTAATAATATTATTCGGATAATATGAATTATTGCTTCGATAATGAAAAATCTTGTGTAATGACAATTATTGAAACAACAACAATATAAAATATCAACGCAACAATTATTGAACCAATAAAATAAAATACGAGCGAAGAATTCTCAGTAACCATTATTGAGTAGTGCCTTCTTTACGTAAGAGTCAATAATTGCGCAATACTGGTGTCTTCTTGTCAAGCAACAACGCCAGATTCGTGTGTTTTAACCACCGGGTATTCCAACAATGTAAAATTGGAATAACAACGCTGTAGTTATTTTTAAACAACTTATATTTGTCGCTTTCTTCCTCCAATCGCTTTCGTTATGGGGCCCACACACATGGTCACTACTGTGCGTCGCATTTAATATTCCCGAAAGATTTAATATTCCACGACCAAACGAATATTCTCCTCCGACAACAATGAATATTTTATAACCACTTGCTTATTTTGAAATATTTGCGTATTTTACCCATAACTATCCACATTAATCACATCAACCCTTACTATTTTAAAATAATAAATAGAGGAAATTAAATTTCATTTATTAATTATTTGGGGTCTTATACGATCAAGTCTTCATGGTCTTTGAATTCCCAACTCTTTCGTAAAACCTTGAACTTAGACCCCTGGCAAACTGCCATTATTATCGGAGACCACCGCCATCGGGATACCAAAACCATAAACCACTCCTTCTTTGAAAAACTTTAGGCATTCTTGCTCGGTGATCTTCTGCAGTGGTTTGGCTTCGACCCACTTTGTCATATAGTCGATAGCCACGATCACAAAGCTAACTTGTCACTTGGCCTTCAGCAGAGGCCCTAGGATGTCGATTTCCCATACAGTAAAGGGAATCGAGGATAGGACTGAATACAACTCTTCGGGAGGCAGATGTGAGATGGTCTTTGTTAAATTTGAAATTTGAGACACCTTCCGATTTAATTCTTGGCCTCCGTATAGATAGTCGGCCAATAATACTCCTGCCTCAAAATCTTGTGTGCTAGTGACTTGTCCCCCATATGATCCCCACAGATCCCTTCATGTACTTCCCGAAGTGTGTAGTCCGCTTCTGATGGGGTTAAACATTTGAGTAGGGGAGAACTAAAAGCCCTTCGGTACAGATCTCCGTCAATGAGTATGAAATTTGAGCTTCGATGCTTTTTTTCTCGCGAGGATTTGGTCTGAAGGTAGAACCCCGTCTGCCAAGTAGGAAATATAAGGCGTGAGCCAGCAGTCAAGTCGGTCTAGAGCTAGCACTTCTGTCTTCAGAACACTGGGCCGTTATAAGACCTCCAGGTAAACCAATCCGTTGAAGGAGCTTGCTTCGGTGGTTGCCAATCTCGCTAGGGCATCTGCTATCGTATTATCTGACCGATCCACCCCCTGACAACTATGCGATGCAAAGTATGCAAGCTTATCCTTTACTTCGGCCAGGTACTTCGACATTCTTGCTCCCCGAGCCTCATACTCACCCGACAGCTGCTTGACCACCAGTTGCAAATCATTGTAGATGACTAACTTATGTACCTCCAAGCTTCGGGCCAACCGTATTCCTACTAGGATGGCCTCGTACTCTATTTCGTTGTTCGTGGCCTTAAACTGAAATCGTATGGCCTGCTGTACCTTGAACCCTTCGGGACTTGTCAGAATGACCCCTGCCCCACTGACTTCTGAAGTTGCTGATCCATCCACGTATAAGGTCCATGAGGTCTGCCCTTGTTGGGTTTCGGCCCTATCTTACGTCCCGACTCAGTAAAGGAACACTCTACCACGAAATCTGCTAGGCTCGCCTTTTGATTCTGGTCAAGGGATGGTATTCTATTACTGGCCTCGTGTTAATTCCATCGCCAAAGAAAGACAACCGACTGATACCTCCGCTTATGCAAAATCTTCTTTAACTACCGGTGCATGTATACCACTATTATTAAACCACCTCGTAAATAGTGCTTGAGCTTCCTGCTGGCAATTATCAAGGCATAGGCAAATTTTTCTAGGTTCGGTATTGTCGATCTTTCGTCCCAAATCGTGGGCGATGTAGTATAACGGGACCGCTTTCCTTCCTTATCACGCATCACGTCGCCTTTATTGCCATCGGCTCATGACCAAATATAAATATAAAGGTTCCGAAGGGATCGGTTTCATCAATAGCGGTGCCGAACTCAGGTATTTCTTATCCCTTGGAACACGTCTTCGCATTCTGAAGTCCACTGGAAGCTCTTATCATTCTTCGGACCCTTGAGAGTGTCAAAAAATGGTAGACATCTTTCGGCTGACCTTGACATGAATCTCCGAAGGCGGTATCCTACCACGACCTCTCAGTACATCTTTGTATGTCTTTGGAGATTTCATGTCTAAGATCGCCGCAATTTTTTTTTGGATTGGCTTCGATTCCCTTTTCGACCAAGTATCCCAGAAATTTTCCTGAACCCAAACCGAAGGTATATTTGGTCGGGTTCAGTCTCAGTTTGTGTTGCCTTATTGTTTCGAAGCAGTTTCCTAGGTCTTCCAAATGATCCCGGACTGATATGTTTTTTACGATCATGTCGTCCACGTACACTTCCATACTCCGGCCTAGCTGCTGTCTGAATACGAAGTTCATTATCCGTTGATAAGTTGCCCCCGCGTTCAGCAATCCGAAGGTCATCTTCCGATACGCATATATAGCCCGATGAATGATGAAGCTAGTCTTCGGGATATCATCCTTGTGCATCGAGATTTGGTGATATCCTGAGAAAGCGTCCATAAAACTTAACATTCCATACCCCGAAGTGGCATCAATCAGTTGGTCTATGTTGGGTAGAGGATAGAAATCTTTTGGGTATGCCTTATTCAGATCCGTGTAGTCGATGCACAACCTCTACCTCCCATTTTGCTTCTGAACCAAAACCACATTCGCTAGCAATACGGGATAGTCGATCTCGAAGATGAATCCCGCCTCTAGCAGTTTATCAATCTCTTCATTTATGATCCTCTGTCTTTCCGGGGCGAAGATCCTCCTTTTCTGTATCACCGGTTTTCTCTTCGGGTCTGTATGCAGTCTATGCAGCACTACCGATTCGCTTACTCCGGGCATATCACTAGGCTCCCACGCAAAGATATCGACATACACCCGAAGCAAGTCCACCAGACCTATTCGTAGCGGTTTTGTTAATCCTGCCCCAATTTTGATCAATTTTTCCGGATTCCCTGGTATCAATTTCACATCTTATGTATCTTCTGCCGGCAGTGCCATGGGTTCAGTGCTGCTCTCGGTGAATGGCTCTATCTCGATGGCCATTGTCTGTTTCTGTTTGCTAACCCCGACCCCTGAGGAAATCAAAGTATTCCGATAACACCTTCGGGCAATGTCCAAATCATCTTTTACCTCCCCGATCCCGTTCGGTGTAGGAAACTTAATTTTGAAGTGAGGTATAGACGACACTGCCTGTAATGCTGCTAATGTTGGCCTTCCCAATATGGAGTTGTAGGCCTAATCCACTTGTACTACAAATTTTTTTACCATTATTTCGCTTCCTGAAGGACTGTGCCGAACCGGACTGGTAGCTCTATCGTACCTGACACATGCACCGGGTCGCCATTGAAACCGTACAACGGACCCTCTCCTCCCAATTCCATTTTCTTTCCTCCCAGATCCATCCTCTGATAGGCATGTGTGTAGAGTATGTCCACCGAGAACTCGTTGTCGATCATCATTCTTTTCATGTCAACTGCCCGACTCAGGCACGTCTTTGTTACCACGATGCCCCATCATGTGGTTCGATATGGTTGGCGAGGGTAGTCTTCGTCCAAAATGAGATGGATACCCCGAATAGGCCTTTATTCTTTCGGGGTGATGAACTTCTACTCAAACAATACGGCCTCGAGATGACCGCCTCTTCTCTTCCTTGGATACGCCTCACCCTACCGACCCGCCCAAAAATCACATCAATCACTCCTCGGGCTTGTGGGTGCGATTGCATACATGTTTCCGTGTCGGTTCCCTCGCTTCTCCCGGGCCTCCGAACCTTCTCGACCGACCACATACTGCACCAGTTGCCCATTCTGGACGTTCTTCTCTATTAGATCTTTCAGGTTATTGCATTCCTCCGTCGTATGCCCCCGAGACTGATGATACGCATAATATCTGTTCCGACCCCTCTTCCCAGGCTTCGGGATCGCTTGGCATGGTTCGAAAAAGGGCTTGTTTCGCATCTCCTCCAGTATTTTAGCCCGATCCGTGTTGAGTGCGATGTAGACTTTGTTGACCTTTTTATTGGGGAAAGGTGGTCGTCCACTGCCCGAACCTCCACCAGTATAGCTCTTCTTACCATAGTTATCTAACCTCCTTTGACTGTTTGACTTCTGAAAGTTCTGTTTATCCCGATCCCTGGGTTTCTCGTAGGATTGGGAGTGCGGTTTGAAGTTTCCCATCGCCTCCTCTATTGCAATATGTCCCTCGACTCGGTGGAAAGCTTCTATCAAGTCTGCCGGAGGGTTGATCACCAAATTCTTCATCAACTTCTTTGACTTCCAAATATCTAAGCCAGTCGTGAAGAAGCCCAGGGCTTGTGGGGAGTTTAATTCTGTCACCAACCCCATAGCCTCTTGGAACCTCTTGACGTATTGTCCTAGACTTTCATCTGGTTTCTGTTTGACCTGCATGAGGGAGGCTATGATCTTTCCCCGCCTCTTATTACTCCCGAACTGAGCGTGGAATTTCTCCTGAAAATAATTCCATGAATTAATTTATCCCGTCGCCAGGGTTCCAATCCACTCTCGGGCACTCTTTTTCAAGGTTGTTGCGAACATATGACACTTGGCAGCATCTGAATGCCCGTAGTATGTCATCAGCCTATCATACCCGTCTGAGTAGTCATACGGATCCCTCATCCCGTCGTAGGTCTCCATCGGGGGCATCTTCCTTTTGGGGTCGGCTGTCTCCTGATTGATCTCCGGCGAGAAAGACGACCCTATGCAGGCTGAAGGCATCCCCGGCGAATTCTTTGCCAACAGTAATTTTTCCGTATTCTTCTTTCTTCGCTGGTTATCGTTATTCTGATGACTGCTATCTTCGGTATGATCCTGGTTATGGTCCATCGGTTGAACGTACTCGTTATCTCGCTCTAACAACCGAGCCACGCTGACAACATCTGAATAGAGAAAATTTATGAGAAATGAGATCTTGACGTATCTTAGGGTTTTAAACCTCTCGAAACATCCGCGTCATACATTCCTCATTCTCCACCAAATGAGGTCTGAAACTGGATAACTCCATGAACTTCGTCTCATACCGGAACACCGTCATGTTATTCTGCTCCAGGTCTAATAAACTCCACTTCCTTCATATAGCGAATACTTTCGTGGAAGTACTTGTCATTGAATCTGCTTCAAACGTCTCCCATGACATCTTGAAAGTGTTTTGGATGGAGTACGCTTCACGATTCCCACCAAGATCTGCCTTTCGTTCTGAACATAAAAGTAGCGAATGAAACTTTACGTTCTCCGTGCATCCCAAGACATCGAATATCTTGGTAATTTGTTTTGACCCACGTCTCCGCTTTAATCGGATCCGCTTTCCCGCATTCGTGGTCCCAACTCTTTGAATCGTAACTTGGGCGTGACCACCCGTGGTAATTGCTATCATTTCTTCCTCAGTATTTTGAACACGAGTCTCTCCTCGTGCGATTTTTTGCATGAACTGCAAAAAGCTTCTAAACATCCCTCGTTCATCATCTCGCTTCAGATGGTGTTGTTCACAGGAGAGGTATTGCCAACATGTTGCACATTCTCCTCGTTGGTAATAACAGAATCTCCACGGTCTCATTTACTCCATTGTTAATATTCTCAATCGACATTCTCAAATCATCGTCATAAAACAAGGGTTAATTAAGGAAATCAATATATCACATAATATCCTATATACTAACCAACTAACAAATATGCTTAGGTAGGACACACTCTAGCGAAGGATTTACTCGTCTCTCCTCTCTAGTTCTATTCCCCGATCTCCGCCAGGAGATCATATCCTAAGCTCGATACCAACCGTGGCGCCCCAAAATAGGTCCATTCCATCCAACCCATTCGAAATGCCAAATACATGGTATGAAAATAACTACAACTTTATTAATACATTTGTCGTGTGCAAAATACGACAACATATATCTTGTGAGTTTAAATACAATTATTGTCTTTTCTGAATAATATACATACCCAAATAAATCCTCATCATAATTATTTATACATTATTTTATAAAAATGGTGAGGACTACTAAACAACTCTCTCTATAACCATCATTCCATACCCAGACTGTATTCGCTACATTCTCGCCTCCCGAGAAGAAAAACGGAACAAAAGGAAAAGGGTGAGCTCAACTAGCCCGATAAAGAATATTATGACTAAGATAATATACAACAAATTATCGTTAGTCTCCAACAGAAAAAATCTAATAGAATACAATAGACAACCGGGTTTTAAATCAATCTTAGCGGTGAAAATAATAATTCATTAGAAGAGTTAAGTAGAGAATGCAAACTACTATCTTCTATATATGAATTTAAAAGTTCATTAATCGATATTTTATCCTCGTAACATTAATCAATATATATCTGAATCAAATATTCATCTTTGCACTCTGAGCCAAAGATATTCATCACCGGTCATGTTCATCTAAACACTGCTCATCTTTGCACTACGGGCAAAGATATTAATCGATCGATCGTGTTCATCTCAACACTGCTCATCTGCACTACTGCCAAAGATATTCATCAAGAAATCATTCATCTTTGCACTACTGGGCCAAAGATATTCAAGAATATCATCATTTAGGACTGAGAATGATGAAAAATATTTTAAAGGAAGCGAATCCAATGAAACAAAAGAACAAATATTAAGGATTACGTATTTTAAACAATCCAAGTTCAAAAATACTTCATAAGTAATCAGAGTGGAGTAAAATTCAAGAATGATCAAAATATGGATACAATCAAAGCTAGTATCCATAGTATAGCTATTTTGGACAAAAAGAAGAAATTTTATTTTTGGTGAATAATCACCAGTATTCGTGAATAATGCCGTGATAGTATCGTGAATAAGAACTCAAGCACCAAAAGATAAAAATTTCACAAAAAAATATCTTCACGCTTAAGTGAATAGTACTCGTGAATAAGAACTCATGAATAGTAATCCCACATAAAAAGTTCTAAATTTGATAAAAATTTCCAACCAATATTTCAAAGATAATGATATTGAAGAAATAATATCATTTGAGAAGAAAATAACATCCTTACCTCGAAAAGACAATCTTTAGTTGAAACAGGATATAGGCTATGACTTGAACTTGCACCGTATAGCAATACTCAAAGTATACTCAAAATACTCACAAGAATACGCTCGATAATATAGAGAGAAAACTTGAGCTTCGGTGTGATTTTTAATTCTAACCCAAGCACCTATTTATAGGAAAATGCTTAGAACACCAAAAGCGAAAAATTTAATATAATATTAATATTTACAAAACACATTCCTCGCCCACTTTGAAATCTGATTTCACCACCAAGCACATGTTAAAGATGGCCACCAACATTTGAAAAACGTTTTCTTAAAAAACATAATTAAAACTTCAAAAATCAATTATTTGAGCTTTGAAACTTAAATAATTCATAATAAATAGCTCTTTTATCAGAAAAATTCGAAACTCGCGACTTTCCATAGGAAATTCCATTATCTACAACTTTGCGAAGGAAATTTTTCTAAATTCCAAACGAAATTGACCAAAATTCACAAAGCGGGCAATTTTACAAAGTTATAATCAAATTTCTATCAATAATTGTGTCCACCAACACACAAAATATGTGTTAAACATTTAATGCCACAAAATACTCTTCCTCATCATATACTCACATATCCCACATTCATTATAAAATATCACCAGTTAATATATTATTAAAATAATATATTTAAATGAATTATTTTATCGAGAAAAGATAAAATATTAATTTTCAACAATTGTCACATTAAAATTTTCTCCATCTATATCCACATAAAATCAATATTTTTCTCATCATATAAATCAATAATTAATTATTCACAAATAATATTACGAATCACAATCTTAAGAACGGTAGATTCACCAGAGAAAGGGGGCTTTCCAATAAGGATCTCTCTTCTTGGTAGCATTGATTAGGTGACCAAACCTCTCCTTGAGATGAACTTTCTAGACATTGCCAATAATGTTATCCAATAATATTATTCAGATAATATGAATTATTGTCTGATAATGGAAAATACTGTGTAATGACAATTTATTGAAACAACGATAATATAAAATATCAATGCAAAGAATTATTGAATCAATAAAATAAAATCTTGAATAGTAATTCTTGTAACAATTATTGAGTAGTGCCTTCTTACGTAAGAATCAATAATTGGTGCAATACCGTATGCCATCTTTCAACAACGCCAGCGTATTAGTGTGTTTTAACCACCGGGTATTCCAACAATGATTAATTCGTAATAACTATGCCGTTATTTATAAACAACTTATATTTGTCGTTTTCTTCATCCAATCGCTTCCACATGGGGCCCACAAAAGATCATATAAATCGTATTTAATATTCCCCGACGATAATGAATATTTTATAACCACTTACTTATTTTGAAATATTTGCGCATTTTACCCATAACTAACCACATTAATAAAATTAACTCTTACTATGTCAAAATAATAAATAGAGGAAAATAAATTTCATTTATTAATTATTTGGGGTCTTACATAACAGGTTGGTTAGGAATATGAAAGATAACAACCTTACGAAAAGCATGATGAGTAGTTAACCAATCGATTTCTAAAATCACATCAAAGGCAAGTATTTTAAAGAGATAAGATTGACAGGTAACGTGAAAGTGTTGATTTGAATAAAACAAGATTTATAAACAGTGGAGGTAACAAAGGTTTCTACTAATGATGTTTCAATCAATAAGTCAAAGTCTAACTTCTCTGGGGTCAAATTTAAACGTTGAACGCAAAGCAAGAGAGATAAAAGAATGGGTAGAACCCAGATTCTAATAAGGTATATAGACTTAGCATAATTTATAATTAACTAACCGCGTACAGCATCATTCGGGTCACTCGCTTTTGAGAAGTCACAAAAACGCTTCTTCCTGAAACCACCGACTTTTATTTTATGCAGACGGACCTTTGATGCTTCCATCCCAAATTGGACTTGTCTTCGGTGCACGACAAAATCGGGAAAGGTGACCTTCTCTTCCATAATTGTAACATATTTTGGATGGCATCGCGCAGTTTGGACTGATGTGTCCCTCCCCTCCGCATTTGAAGCATATGATATGTGGTCGTTCTCCTTCCTTAACAACGGGTGCTGGTGCTGATGTCTTTCCATCATTGTTGAATCTCCTCTTCTTGAAATAACCATTCTTATTATTTTGGCCATGATTACCATCGAAGTGGTTACCATTTCTGGCATGTTGATTCCCTCCACGCTTATTGTCACCGCTTCGATGACTACTATCATTGGTATTATCATTTTGCCGGCTGCTCTCTTTTGGTTGGGTTGAGTCATTATCGCGCTCCAATAACTGAGCCCTATTAACAACATCTGAATACAAACACAGTTTATGAGAGATAAGCTATTGACGTATCTCAGATTTCAAACCTCTTAGAAATATTTGCGTCATTCTCTCCTCATTATCGACCAAATGAGACGCAAACCGGGACAACTCGACGAACTTGGCTTCGTACTGCGACACGGTCATGTTGTTTTGTTCCAGTTTAATGAACTCTACCTCTTTCATGTGATGAATACTTTCGGGAAAGTACTTGTCATTGAACAATTCTTGGAACTTCTCCCAAGTCATCTTTAGTGAGGCAGGTTGAGTACGTTTTACAGATTCCCACCAGTAATCTGCCTCTGCACGCAACATGAAGGTGGCAAAGGGAACCTTTTGTTCTCGGAGCATCCCAAGACATCAAATATCTTGTAGATCTGCTTTATCCATGTCTCCGCTTTAAGTGGTTTTGGCTTTCCAAAAAACTCCGGTGGTCCCAGTTCCTTGAATTGCTTAGCGGTGACCATCCGAGAGTTGCCAGTGTTTCCACCTGCATTTTGGACAGGAGCCGCTCTTGCCTGATGTTGCATGAATTGCATGAAGCCTCAGAACATTTCATCGTTCATCATTTGATCGGTATTGTTATTTACCTGAGCATTATTGTCTTTCTGTTGCACATTGTCCTAATTATTGATCTGTGGAGACTCAACGGTCTCTTGTACTCCATTGCTATTTTCAACATTCTCGGATGTCATTTTCAAATACTGCCACAAAAAAGGATTAATTAACATATCACATATTATCCCTATACTCTGACCAACCAATTAAATACCAAATAAACTTGGGTAGGTCATACTAGCGAAGGAATTCCCCGTCTCTCCCCTCCTAGTTTTTATCTCACATCTCAGCCAGGGATCATATCCCTAAGCTTTGATACCAACTATGATGCCCCCAAAATAGGTATATATCACCCATCTTGAGTCGCAAAAAATATGGTACAAAATTCAAATACAAACTAATAATACAGCAGTCGTGTAAAATACGACAAAACATATGCTGTGAGTTTAAATACAAATATTGTCTTCTAGACAATATCCATTCTCAAATAGAGTCCTCGTTACATTTATTATCATACTATTTTACAGAATAGTGAGGACTACTAAGACACCATCTCGGACCATCACACCGTTCCCCGACTAGTCCCAGCTACGTTCTCATTTCCTGAAGAGAACAGTGAAAGAAAGGGTGAGCTCAACTAGCCCAGCAAGAAATATTATGACTAAGATAATGAAAAATAAATTATCATTAGCCTTCAACAATGTTAAACTGATAAAATACAATAGACATCAAGTTTAACTGCAGCGGATCAAGCAATCCATTAAAAGAGTCAAGTAGAGAATAAAATCTACTAACTTTTATGATTTAAAAAAGTTTTTCATCACTTTTATGGCTGAGACTCAGCTTAATAATTAATCCACATCATCCCTGCACTATTGCCAAGGATATTCATTAGGGTCACGACCATAAATTCCATGCACTACGGGCCAATGATATTTGTGTATTCATCAATGGTCATGATCATGCCAACAATTGTCCATCAATGCACTACGGCCAATGAGGACTTTTACCACATCACTTGTTACATTACTACCATGATTACAATCAATAATCCTCGGTCATAATCATACCAAGTCCATCCATGCTCTACGTGCCATAGATGAATTTAAAAAAATATACACATGAGGATGATGACAATGATATAAGAATTCAATAAAACAAGTTCACGAATTAATTTATTCAGAAACTAATAACGTCCCAAATTGTCAACATGATATCTTTTTTTGTAGAGTAAAATTCAAGAATGCTCGTAAGAATATTTCCACGAAAATCTTTGGATGAAGCGCAAATATCAAGGATATTCCACTAATTTCATGGAGTATAAAGTCAAAATTTTAACCAACCGAGTATAATAACGAATGGAATAACAAAAGAAATCACCGTGCATGCGATACTTGCGCGTAGGCAGAGTTATTCCAATGTAATAATAATAACGGAACCAGGTCGTGTGAAATTCACACCACGCGTGATGTTCCAACAGAATAATAAGTAATGGAATAACAATGAAATCACCATGCATGCAAAGATTGCGATAGATCAAGTTATTCCAATGTAATAATAAGTAAAGACGGAACCAGTCCTGTAAAATACACGCATACATGATATTCTAATGAATAATAATAAAGACGGAACCGGTCCTGTAAAACACACAGATAGGATGTTCCAATAGAATAATAATAAAGATGAAACCAGGTCCTGTAAAACACATGTATACGATGTTCCAACGTAATAACAAAGACAAAATAATAGAAGAATGTCACCAAGTATAGGTAAGATCACGTGATACAAAGTTATTCCAACAAGATAATAAAAATGGAATAACAACAGTTTCTCTTCATGAATAAGAAAGAATAACACCCCTTACTTGTAAAAGAAACCTAATATAAGAGTAGGGAAGTAGCGTAATACTTTTCATAGTTTCTATAATTTCTCTCTCGGAGTTTCAAAGTGAATTTGTAAAGAAATAATGAAGGAATGAGCTTCATTTATAGAGAATGGAAGTGTACTATTTATGAACGAATTATTTACGCAAAATTATTTCTTCAACCAAATACAATAAAAAGTCAATCAACTAACTAATAAAATCATAACAAAAATTAAAATATAATACATATATATAAACACATGTTTTCAACTTATATATATCAATATTATATATACACCACTTAATTTTTCTCCCCCATAACCAACATCAATCCCCCACCACCCAATAATCAAATTCACTACACTCTTACACATCACTATCACACTACTACTTTTTCACCATTTTCCACTCACACACACATCACACACCTATCAATTTCACATATCATTTTCTTCCACTATATACTCAAAACATACATATACTTCCATACGATACTCTTCCATTTCTAAAATCATTTCCCAACACATATGGGTTTATGTGTGGCCCCCATATGGGCCCCACCTTTAAATAATTTTCACCGATTATTTTGAAAATGGGTAAATAGAATCCATAAAATAAGCAAAACTTCATGAAAAAAACACCTTAATAATTTTAACAACATTTATCATCTTTATTATAATTCAATATTAATCGACATGGTGTCGCTCCTGGAAAGAGGGGGCTTTCCATAAGGATTTCTCCCTATTGGCGCAGCAATTAGGTGACCAAACCTTTCCTTGGCGTAACTTCTGAACATCGTTAATATTGCAATTTATAATATTAATAACTCATCATTTCAATTATTGATTTAATATTATATAAAATATCGACAATAATTGAATCAAATAACGTGAGATCTTGCAACAATTACTATAAAGCAATAATTGAACAAAACCGAGTGACTTCTCACGTAAGCATTAATAATCAATACCGCAGTACTACTCTTAACCACGCCAGACATCGCATTTACTTTTCTACCGAGTAGTTCAACAAGATTCAACGGTAAAACTTAATGTTATTTTCAATAAAATATTTTTGTCGCTTTTCTCGATCCGATGATAATTTCGCTAGGGGTCCACCAATAATTGTGCCGTCGTACAAATATTTTCCGACACAAAGAATATTTCCCGACCAATCGAATATTATATGACAACTTGCATACTTTGCAAAATTTTTAAATACTACCCACAACTATAACATTATCTCAAATCCACACCTTAATATTCAAAAAAAAATATTTCGAGAAATTTAAATCTTTATTTATAAAATCTGGGTTCTCACAATTTTATAATTATTTTAGAATATAGTTACGCGATTGTAACAAAAAAAATTTTGATAACCACAATAAAAATCGGACCCTAATACAATGACAACTAAATCATATAATTGATATCATTTCCTTAATATTCATGCCCAATACTCTACTTTTTATCTCGCACTAATTTGGTCTCTCGACTTTATTGTCAAGTCCAATTAATTTGTAAAATCAAATTGTTAATTCTTTTATAGCCAAACATATGTATAAAATCAAAACACTCATTATTTCTATCAAAACACTGTTTATATCCGCTTTGAGAAAATTATATACTAAATCCAATAATTAATAATGAGAATCTAATCTTATTTTTTTATCAATAAAAATAGTTATCCAATAGAAAGAATTATTTTTAACGCGAAAATACTAAATTGGTAAAATAAATTGGCATGAATACGTGCAATGAAATCAATCAATTATATTTGTCCTCAACCCTGGAGAATAATCTAGCCTAGCATGCTTGAAATTAGAACACAAAACAGAATAAAATAATACATAATTAAATAAATAGAATACTTATTTCAATGTACTAATTTATTGAATAAGAAATTAAAATAAATTTTGAATTCCACTCTTTAAAGTATTATTCTCTAATTAATAAACAATGTTATTCTTATTATTCAAAAACAAAGAATAAGTTGAATAAAAGAATTGTGTTCATTAATTTGTAAAAGAAAATAAATCACCCATAAAGCAAGTTTGTGTAATGCTCTCCAATACAATAAACGTCTCTCTGTTCTCTGTTCTCTGTTCTCTGTTCTCGTGAGGGCTAGTATAATCAATTTATATGATTTACAACTAAAGTTAACTTTTAAGCGGGAAGTATCACAATAACTTTTAAGCAGGAATTACAATTGGCGGTTTAGACTTAAAATAATTTGCTAAAAAGTTGTTCAAAATGATACGACTCCATGAACCAATTGTTGAGAAAATCAATAATTCTAGGGCGATATTTTTCTGCTGACATTTCTAGCTACATTTTTTTTTTTGGTAGTACCTCTCAAAAAATGTATAGTATTTATTCTAACTTAAATTTTTGTAAAAATCAGTGTTTTAAGTGTTTTAGATTGTACAAACCTTGTTTCTTGTATGTATCCAAATTACACCTAAACACTGTTTTTTACAAAAATTTCAATTAGAAATGTCAGCTAAAAGCTAGAAGGACCGAGAAAATAAGTAATTTGCATGTTTTCCTAGTCTTTAGGATTGTCGGTAAGTTTGTTTGTGTTTATCTGGTCAATAGGAGTCTGTTTTTGAACGTTGGATAGTGCCTATTTTCATGTTATGTATTACCCTTTATATACACTGATTTGTTAATCAATAAAGTCATGCAGAAAAAGTATCATCCTATTTTTATTGTTTCTATCACCGGTATCAAAGCATGTCTGCGTTAGCATTCATCACCTCAGCCACAAATCGCAGTGCACTGGCCCTGTCCGTGACCCATGGTCCCCAAAACCTTCTCAATGGACACCTGTGGTACATTGGGATAGCTGATCTTGGCAAGGTCCACTGCATAAGTACTCAACACAGAAATTCAACTTTCTGCTGTATGCCTCGAACATACTTCTCACCGTTTGCATCAAGACCAAATGACTGTTAGCCGCCCTCAATTCTGTCTCCTTCGCTGGCAATCGTGTTGCTGCTGATCCTGCTCCTGATTTTACTATCATTTCTTTTACGATAAGCTTATGAGGTGACACGCCTTGTGCCATAAAGCGTCAGTACACAAGTCCAAGTCATCGTTCCACCAGGAAGAGACATTGTTAGCCCGCCAGAATTGCTTCTCCACAACCGCATAGGCTCTCCTCGACTGGCTGCCTGCCTCATTCAGATAGTGGTATCAATCACTCTGATAGTGGTGCGTGGGGAGCCAGTCAAGGAGGGCATATGCATATGCACCACTATCAGAGTGATTGATACCACTATCTGAGTGACGCGGGAGCCAGTCGAGGAGAGCTTATGCGGTTGTGGAGAAGCAATTCTGGCGCGCTAACAATGTCGCTTCGTGTGGAACGACGACTTGGACTTGTGTAATGACACTTTATGACACATGGCGTATCACCCCATAAGCCTACCGCTCAAACACCGCTGTAAAAGAAATGATAGTAAAACCAGGAGCAGGATCTGCAGCAGCAAGATTGCCAGCGAAGGAGACGGAGCTGAGGGTGGCTAACAGTCATTTGGTCCATATCAAATACATTTAATGAATTATTTATATATATGTGTGTGTGTGGACTTTGGAGTTGGGCTTTTGCTGAATTAATAGTGTTTTTGTCTTTTTTAGAATGGCCTGATGTTTGCTTAGGATTGATTTGCAGTTTGTTTTTGTAAGTCAAAATATTCCTCACCCACCCACTCAAAAAAGTATTCTTCACCCACCCACTCATCACCCACCCACTACACTTTGTTTGCCATTTATTTGAATTGTTTGCCCAACTCATGATTACTCTTCTCCTCCATTGCACTATAAAAGGGAAGCTAAGCTTGAGGATCAAATACACCAAAACCAACTCTCTCTCAAGTCTCATCCGAGAGCAATCCAAGAGTTGGAAGAAATAGAGAGTGAGAGAAAGAAGCTTCTGTGAAGCTTTAGAAAATAGAGAGAGAGAAAGATAGTTCAAATAGAAGGGTGTTTTATTTGGGTTCCATCACATAGTTATTGTGGTGAAGTAATTTGAGTTTGTACTCAAATTAAGATATCTTTGTATTCTCTCATATTATTCTAGTGGATTTTTCGGAGAATCGTCCCGTGGTTTTACCTCTTAGTTTTAGAGGGTTTTCCACGTAAAAATTCTTGGTGTCTCATGGTTTGATAATCTTGGTGTCTCTTTGTTTGTTTTTCTTACTTATTATTCATTTAATTTATCAACAACAACAATGATCTTTGGGTGGTGTTTTTCCCAACAACCCATATCAAAACTAAGGTTATTTGCTTGGTTATTTTTGATAAATTTTATGGAGGAATCGATTGAG
The DNA here is from genome assembly GCA_020205605.1 of Panax ginseng. Taxonomy (NCBI): domain Eukaryota; kingdom Viridiplantae; phylum Streptophyta; class Magnoliopsida; order Apiales; family Araliaceae; genus Panax; species Panax ginseng. The sequence continues at coordinate 179,442,896 of CM035128.1, read as the reverse complement.
CCATGATTAAATTGACCTCTTCAAATTTTTCAATCTGGAAGCCCGAATGGAGGATATCCTTTATTGCAAGGATTTATATGATCCGTTGGAGCTCGAGGGAAAGAAGCCCGTGGATAAATCGAGAAATGATTGGAATAAAATGAATAGGAAGACTATTGGTCACATCCGTGGATTGGATTGATCAAAGTGTGTTCCATCATGTTTCGCGAGGAGGCGGATGCTCACAATTTATGGACAACACTAGAGTCTACATGATGAGAGAAGAAGAATGCACAAAATAAAACTTTTGTCATTAGAAAAATTGTGAATCTAAAAGTACAAGAGGCGATTTTGAAGCGGTGTGTGAGCGTATGAAGTGAGTTCCAAGGTTTGGTGAACCAAATTCCACCATGAAGTTGCATCTTGATGATGAGATTCGAGCTCTTTTTGCTTCTCGATTCGTTGCCAAGCAATTTGGGAGACTTTAGTGGTGTCTCTAAGTAATTCACCTCGGAAGGAAAAATGACTATCTGAGATGGTCGAGGATAGTCTTCATAATGAGGAGACAAGGCGAAAGGAAAGCAAGGCGTAAATTTTGAGACTCATGCTCTTGTCACAGAGAACGAGGGGCGAAGGAATTTTAGAGGATCTCCTGAAGGAGATCAAGTCGCAACAAAAAGCAAAAGCTACTGAGAAGCAAGTCAAACCGAGACATGGTGAAACGCGTAGATGTTTCCATTGTAATAAGGAAGGTCATTACAAAAGAAATTGCGAGAATCCGGTTGAGACAAGCGAAAAATGGTGAAAGCGAGGGAAAGGTTGAGGAGAAGAACACTGCAGACCCACGATCCATAGAAGATGTTGTTATTCTTTCATTTGGGGAAAGAAGAATGCTTTACGTTGATGATCGAAAAGTTGATTGGGTGGTTGATCTGGTGCCTCGTATCATGCTACACCTAAGAGAGAATTTTCACAACTTACAAAATTTGGAGACTTTGGAGTGCGTGAGAATGGGAAATCTTGATCGATCAAGATTATTGGAATTGGTGATGTTTGCATTCGCATAAAAGTGTTGTTTGCCTTTGTTACCTTGAGGATGTTAGACACGTTCCAGTTGCGTCTCAACTTTGATTTACGGCATGGCCTTAGATAGAAGGCTATGAGAATCACTTTGGCGATGGAAAGTGGAAGCTTACCAAGGGCTCTATGGTGATTGCAAGAGGAGGCTGCTTGTTGTTAGTTGTCTGAAGACATATGTGAAGATGTGTTCTAGTGAATTGAATGCGATTGAGGATGACTCTTCACCAAACTTATGGCATAAGAGGCTTGGCCACACATGAGTGAAAGGGTTGCGATTATTAGCAAAAAGGTCACTCATTCCTTCCGCTAAAAAATCTTTGTTTTAAGCCCTTGTGATTATTGTTTGTTTGGGAAACAACATAGAGTCTCTTTTAGTAGTTCGGCTAAAAGAAAATCGAACTACTAGAGAGTATATTTCATGTATGTGGACCCATTGAGGTTGAGTCTTTGGGTGGAAATAGGTACTTCGTTACCTTTATTGATGATGCTTCAGCGGAAGGTGTGGGTATTTTGTTGAGAACAAAAGACCAGGTATTCCAGCATTTTCAGAGTCTTCATGCTATGGTTGAAAGGGAGACTGGAAAATCATTGAAGTGTCTTCAGTAGCGACAATGGAGGGAATACACTTCAAAGGAGTTTGTTGAATATTGCGATAAGCATGGCATTCTTGCATGAAGCGGTATTCTGGTACCCCATATAGCATAATGGTGTGGTGGTGAGAGAATGAACCGCACTATTATTGAGAGAGTGCGATGCATGTTGAGAATGGCTAAAATTCTGCTAAGTCATTCACGGGTGAAGCTGCTCGTCATCGCTTGTTACGATTAATAGATCTCCATCAAGACCGTTGGATTTTCATTCGAGAAAAGATTTGGAGTGGTAAGGATTTGTCTTATTCTTATTTGAGGGTATTTGGGTGCAAGGCTTTTGCACATATCCCCAAGGAACAAAGATCGAAACTTGATGACAAATCTACTCCATGTGTATTTGTTGGCTATGGAGATCAGAGTTTGGATACTAGGTTATGGGATCCAGTCACGAGAAAAATTATTCAGAGCGAGAGATGTGGTGTTTCATGAGCACCAGAATTATGAGCATTCTGATAATGCTACACAGCCCAGAGATAATAGAGTTCCAGACCTCAACGAAGTTCCTCCTCCAGTACAGAATGCCACCGTTGGAGAAGGAGGTCAGAATGAAGATATGATGATCTGAGACTTGCATCGATGGTGATGGGTCGATCACAGAGAGTGTTGATCGGGGAAGCAACCTGATATTGAAGAACCTCGGCTAAGAAGATCCACTAGAGAACGTGTGCCATCAATCAGATATCCTTCATCTGAATATCTTTTAGTTGCTGAGGAGGGGAGCCAGAGGATTTTCAAGAAGTCAAGACTCATAAGGACAAGGGCAATTGGCTGAGAGCTATGCAAGATGAGATGGATTCTTTGCACAAGAATCACACCTATGAGTTGACTACACTTCCGAAAGCGCAAGAAAACATTGAAGAACAAATGGGTGTTTAAGCTTAGAAGGATGGCGATAAACTAGTAAAAAGTCAAGGCTCGACTAGTTGTTAAGGGTTTTGCTCAAAAGCAAGGTATTGACTTCGATGATATTTTTCTCCAACGTAAAGATGACTTCTATTCGAGTAGTCTTTGGATTAGTTCTTGCTAGTATGGATCTTGAGCTTGAGCGGTTGGATGTTAAGACCGCTTTCTTCATGGTGATTTGAAGGAAGAAATCTACATGGAACAACCGGAGGATTTGAAATTAAAGGAAAAGAACACTTGGTCCGCAAGTTGAAGAAAAGTTTATACGGACTAAAACAAGCCCCAAAGGCGTTGGTACATGAAATTTGATTCATTTATGGTGGATCAAAGTTATAGTAGAACAATTGCGAGATCATTGTGTGTATGTCAAGAGGTTCCCGGATGGTAACCCGTTATTCATTGTTGTTATATGTAGATAATATGTTGATAGTTGGGCAGGATGCTGATATGATTCGCAGGCTCAAGAGTGAGTTGTTCAAGTCCTTTGATATGAAGGACTTGGGTCCAGCTAAATAGATTTTGGGTATGAAGATTGTTCGTGACAGGAAAGTCAAGAGGTTGTGGTTGTCACAAGAGAAGTATGTTGAGCGGGTGCTTGCAAGGTTCAACATGAGTGATGCTAAACCAGTTAGCACACCACTGGCTAATCATATTAAGTTGACAAAGTGCATGTGTCCTTCTACCAAGGAAAGGAGAGATGATATGGAAGCAATTCCCTACTCCTCTGCTGTAGGGAGTCTTATGTATGCAATGGTTTGTACGCGGCCAGATATTGCTCATGTAGTTGGCATTGTGAGCAGGTATTTGTCAAATCCTGGCAGAGAACATTTGGAAGCAGTTAAGTGGATTCTCAGATACTTGAAAGCTACTTCCAATTTATGTTTGGTTTTTGGTAGTACGAGTCCATCTTGGAGGGTTTTACTGATCTGAGACATGGCGAGTTGTTCAAGAGAAGAAGTCTACTTGGGTATTTGTTTACTTTTGCGGGGAGCGATGTCATGGCGGCGTCCAAGTTGCAAAAGTGTGTTGTCTTTGTCTACTGGCGAGTCGAATACTTGCTGCTTCTTCTTCAAGCGAGCAAGGAGATGTTGTGGTTAAAACGGTTTCTCCAAGAGTTGGGTTTGAAACAAGATGAGTCGTGGTTTATTGTGATAGTCGAGTGCAATTGACTTGACCAAGAATGCCACGTATCATAATCGGACCAAACATATTGATGTTCGTTATCACCGGCTTTGAAGAGTGATGGAAAAGGAATTGATGAAAGTGAAGAAAGTTCATCTTGACGAGAATCCCTCGGACATGTTAACAAAAGTTGTTACTCGTGACAAGCGAGAATTTTGCAAGGAATTGGTGGGATGGACTCAAGTGATTTGGTCACTTTGAGATTGGGTTCGGAGGGGAGATTGTTAGTCAAAATATTCCTCACCCACCCACTCAAAAAAAGTATTCTTCACCCACCCACTACACTTTGTTTGCCATTTGTTTGAATTGTTTGCCCAACTCATGATTACTCTTCTCCTCCATTGCACTATAAAAGGGAAGCTAAGCTTGAGGATCAAATACACAAAACCAACTCTCTCTCAAGTCTCATCCGGAAGCAATCCAAGAGTTGGAAGAAATAGAGAGTGAGAGAAAGAAGCTTACATGAAGCTTTAGAAAATAGAGAGAGAGAAAGATAGTTCAAATAGAAGGGTGTTTTATTTGGGTTCCATCACATAGTTATTGTGGTGAAGTAATTTGAGTTTGTACTCAAATTAAGATATCTTTGTTGTAACACCCCCTTCCCGAAAAGGAAAGGGCGGTCACGTGCAAAGCACAACAAACCTCAAAATTAGTAAACAGAGCACTAATGACTTCAAATATGTAATAATGATATCCATCAATAAGGCATTAAATACGATTCCCAACATATAGTCAAAATAATCAAAACCTAAAATTCGAATCCACCTAGATGGTCAAAGGTAACACTCTCATCACACTAGCCCTGAATCACCCCCTGCAACTGCGCTTAAGAAGAAAAATACAGCATGAGCCAATTGCCCAGTGACGAATACGAGATATACAAAAGATATACAACTGATATACAAAAATAACTGAGACAAAATACTAAACAAAGCCTCAAGTGTAAATACGGACGAAAATATAATCTCCAAAGATCTGAATGAAATATATCTGAATCAATATAATTGACGAAATCAATAAAAGAATGAAGAAATAACGAACTGAAGTAACTAACTCAATGACTTGAATTGAACAGAAATCAACAAAGCTAATCCAATAAAATAATAGGCTGAAACAAATGGCTGGAGTTATTTCATACCGATTGAGCTCAGAAGTATACCTTGCCACATAGGCAAGTCAAAACAATGCCACACAGGCAAGTCAAAATAATGCCACACAAGCAAGTCAAAATAATGCCACACAGGCGAATCAAATGATGCCACATAGGCAACCAAAATAATGCCACACAGGCACATCAAAACAATGCCACACAGGCAAGTCAAAATAATGCCATACAGGCAAATCACACATTGGACCGCGAATCCAAATGTATGCAAATCGGATAGGTGTGTTTGGTACAACATCACCAATCCATGAACAAAAAAACTAGGGTTAACCCATACGCCTCACACAACAAAACACAAAATGGCCCACTTCCTCCTGGAGCCCAAAACGAGACGCCTGTGGACTAATCACACCGCACACGAAAGTGTCATGTCTCTCGTGCAAGACGACATGCCACTGTAGTACTACCCCACGGTGGTTATAGCTCGGTATACCCTACGGTATATTCTAACAAAATACCATGTCACAACACATGCGACATAATACCAACAAGGGTTCTATATGTACATGTTGAACCAAATCAAATTATAGTCACAAGGTTTCAAAAAGAAGGTAGCAACATGTATACGCTTTCTACAATTATCAAAATAAATACTATACATGATAACCTGATTCAAAGAGTACAAGTACGATTCCAATGTATCAACTCCAAAATGAAACTACTATATTTATTTCACAGGAAACAATTATGTGAAATAATAACGAAATTCGAACAAGCGACAAAACGAACAAATCAAATTTAACAAGAGTATCGCAGAAAGAGTACGGAATCCGTACCTGAGTTAAGCAACGTCATACCCAAAATTATAATCCGAATATAACTCGTTAAACTTCTTCCGTTCGAGCTAGTTACACAAAATAATAATAAATGTAAGTACATTTGTAAAAAAAAATATTTTTTTTAAAACTTAAATTAAACTCATTAATTATAATTATAATTTTATTATTATTACTACTACTATTTCCTATAAATTTCAAATTTAAATTAAAAAAAAAAATTAGTTGTACATAATTTAAGAATCAATTACTCAATATAGTCTTATTCAAAATGTTGATTGCAAGTTTAATCCATGCACACCTTACATATCAGTACCATCCGTTCCAATAAAAAGAAGACATTACCTTCCCAGATCATATGCACAAACCTTATATATATAATAATAATAATCTCATTGCTCTCCCTCCCAAAAACTGACACACAAATGTACTTCTAAGTTAATTTATAGTATTATATCTATATATGTAGTCTGCCATATATATATATATATATATATATATATATATATATATATATATATATATATATATATATATATATTACTTCCAAATCAACCATATATAATATACATGCACATGCTTATGGCTTATATGACATAAATTCGAATGAAAATTAATAATAATCATCAGAATGGCTTCAGTGCCGACAAACACAAGAACCCAAAATAATTGATTGCAACATTTAATAATAGATAATAATATAAAAGAATTACCTTATAAATCTAATTCCTCCTTTCACAAAAGAAGCAAAAAAATTTCTGTTTATTCTCTTTTTCTTCTTAACAGTAGTTAACTCCAATTTATCTTCGCCTCACACTTTCTTAACCAAATACAATAGTCTTCAAGATGTGATCTTAACCCTAATATTTAATATCTCTAATTATATATTTTTTTTTAACCGTATACAATTATTATTAAGGCCCAAACCTCATTAATTAATATTACCCACTAGTTATTATTAGTCCAACTAGCCTAATCACAACTTGGCCCAAATAATAAAAAACAAAGTCCAATAATATGTTTTAAAAGAAATTTTTTTTTATTATTCAATATTTATCAATTCATTTTTTTTTACCAGGTATTACATCACCTCCCCCTTAAAAATGATTCCGTCCACGGAATCAAAAGAATGAACGTACTTAATTATCAAAAGATGCGGATACTCCGCTCGAATAGACTCCTCTATCTCTCAAGTAGCTTTCCGCTTCGAATAATTTTACCACAAGACTTTAACAAAAGGAATTATCTTCCTCAAATTTTAATTTAATCAATTATTTAATTATCTACTAAAAGAATTTAATTTTCCAAACAAAACAAGGAAGAAAAGAAAGAAACAAAATCATTTACCTTTTCCCATTTAAACACAATTGTATAAGATAAAATTAATTAATATTTTATTATATAAAAAAAATAGGTTATTACATTTGTATTCTCTCATATTATTCTAGTGGATTTTTCGGAGATCGTCCCGTGGTTTTTACCTCTTAGTTTTAGAGGGTTTTCCACGTAAAAATTCTTGGTGTCTCATGGTTTGATAATCTTGGTGTCTCTTTGTTTGTTTTTCTTACTTATTATTCATTTAATTTATCAACAAACAACAGTCTTTGGGTGGTGTTTTTCCCAACAGTTTTTATTTTACAGTGGTCTGATCCTGATTATTAATAGTTTGTTTCTTGCATTTGTCTGCCCAGAAAAGAAAGTTCCAACGCTTCTTTAAACAAATAGAGAACATCAAAGTCGAGCAATTCTACCATGCAATGTATTTGAAATTTCTGACTTGTTTTTTATGTTATTTTAAATGATTATAGTTGGTAATATTTTAATGATGTATTTGATATAGCGCCATAGCGGACCAACTTTATAATTCTACCCAATCTTATGAATAAAATAAAAATTAGAAGTTGCTTAAATTTTTATTCTTATAATAAGAGAAAAAAAACCATTTTATGTTTTACAGTATACCACCAAGTATTTACGGGAAAAAAAATATAAATTAAAATGGAATTAGGCACTACTAGGCTGAGGCCTTGCATTATTTCTTCTAGTAGCTCGAATGTAACAGAAAATTGCAACCAAGAAAGTAGTGGCTAGGCCTCCAAGAATCACTCCACCCCCAGCAACAGACTTATCGACTGATGCGTGGTGATGCTTGTTTGGGTGGATCTCCTGCATAAGCCCAATTTCAGGATCTTGATGACCCATTGAGCTCGCATCTTTGTCAAAATGCAAATGATCATCTTTAGCCCGAGGCGATTGGGATGGACTAAAATGTGGAGCTTCAGCAGTGAAATTGACCAACTGATTCCGGTGCTTGCCAAGTTTTCGAATTGATTGGCTAGAAATTGGGGCCATTTTAGGTTGGTCCAGTGAATCAACTGTGTCATTAGCCATTGCTAAAATCACAAAAGTATGTACCATGATCAAGAAAAGAGCAAGAAATTGAGCCATTAGGACTTGACAAATGATGGATGTGCTTTGAAGCAATGCTGGTTAGCTCAGGCCTTTTGTGTTATATATATATATATATATATATATATATATATATATATATATATATATATAGATAGGGACTAGCTATAATATAGGATCTAATGACTTTTGTGGTTTGATCATAGAAACTTCCCTATGTTATTTTTCAAGAATTGTGTTGGTAGTATTTTTATAGGACTGTCTGCAGAATAGGGAAGATACACGTGTGAGCATCTAGAATATTATTTGGAATACAACTGGTATTTCAATTTAGGGAACATGTTCATAAATTTATAATTTGCAGAAGGTGATGGGAAGTCAAGGCCAACCCATAGTACTAATTTAATAGTAGTAGTAGGTACGTACTGTTTTATTACATGACGTTTGCAGGCAAAGATTTAACACTTCCTTCTGTAGGAATTCCTTAAAGCTTCATATAACTGCACCCAAAGTTTTGATAACAAGTATAAACTCTATATAAAACATCAAAAATGTTTGTATTTATTTATTTTTTCTTTGTTTGCATGTGATCCGAAGCATGTGTATATTCATCAATGTCTTGTTGGTTCAGCCGAATCTATAATTTGTAATTCTATTAGCTACATTCATGCCGAATTGTTCAAGAAATCAAAGACAGGATGTGGATTAATAGTTTGTTAAACAAACAAGCTGCCATATAAATAATTTTTTAGGAAGTTGAATAAGAATATGCCCAGAACAATTAATGTTTTCGACAACTTACTTGCAGTCCAGAGACCATAAGAGAGTCAGTCCCACTTGATTAACAAGGTGTTTTTTTTTTGGTCGGTCAATGTCCCTAACATTATGGAATTCTGATTGCAGCAGGACTTGAGTTTCATATTAGACACAGATGAGTGGGATTTTAGTTGCACGTGCAGCGAGGCATTTGACAGCTTCAGCTTTTGCACATGTTTGATCTTAAACAAAGCAACTGTGTAAATTATTAGGTGGTAACCTAAATCCAGCTGCAAAAACTAAAATTTCAAGTGTAATAGAAGAAGTTGGCTTTGTTGGAGACTTGTTCAATCACTCAGGTAGAGAAAATTCAACATTACCCTTGATTAGGGAGGGGAAGGAGACTACACTTGATTAGGGAGGGAAGTAGCTACCAAAACAAACAGCTGCAACATTGTAGAACAAATTCAGGATGAAGTTTCAGACTGGAAAATTACAAGACAACTAGAGACCATCAAGTGACTTTACATATCAACTTAAAAAACTTAACCAAAAGCTGTCGACTTTATCGAGAATCTGTTATCTTCAGAGATTACTACCAGAGAGCTCATTTTTTATTTTGTTAACTAATCACATATTCACATCATTCAACATTTCTAAATCCCTTGAACTGAATCCCCGAATTCTTGGTTTTCAACATGATAATTCTTATAAACTTAATAGGCCATCAACCGTCAATCAGGTCTGCTTAACAGCTTGAAAACCAAACTCCTAACAGATTCCATATATTGTCTCACCAGCTCCAAGATCATGCCATTCTTAAGTCACCCAACTTAACAAAACCACTCTACCAAACTTGAGTTCCTTTCATGCACAAGTACAAGCAGGCAAAAACCTATTTATAAAAGTAATTAAATCAAACCAAACTTAATCACAAAACTTATCAATAGGCTCGAACAACTCAACAATGTTATGAGATAACTTTTAGCTCAGTTTCCAATAGCCTTGTGATTCTCGATACAAATCGAGAATTTTCATAAATTTACTTGCTGCCTTACTTAGCATACAGAACTTTATGTTTTAGCAAGACATGCCTATGAACCAGAAAAATAAAAAAGAACGAAAGCAACAGCTAGAAAATTCCATAATAGACATCTTGTTCAGTCAAAGCCTCAAATGAACCAGTGTCAATACTCATAGGCCCATCACGCTGAAAGGCTTTACATGTTTAGATCAGGAGCTTCTCAATCGCATCCTGCATTGACAAGACCGTCTCTTAGGAATTTACAATTGACCATTGAACAAAAAGTGGAGAGGACAAAGTTCAGATAACATTAAACTAACAAGAAGTTACCTTGAGTTGCTGTATCTGAGATTTCAACTGGCTTCCCTCATTGCTAGTCACGGAACAAGCAATAACCGGTCTAGTAACCCCACATGCTCGCCCAAGAGCTTGCTTTGAAGATACAAAAACATAGGGTACATTCTGCAAAAATTAAACAAAATGAGTTAGCTGTTTTACATGACTGAGGAAGCTTAATATCTCGACCTCTTTAACGCTATAGACGGTAAAAATCATCTCAAAGACTGGAGCTTAGGAGCTATTTGGACAGAGTATTTTCTAATAATAGGACAAATGGCATTCAACTTTCTCAAATACAGCCAAAACGTTCAACTTTTCTAAAAATAACCCAAAAGCCAATTGAAGTGGCTTTTAAACACTAAAGTGAAAATCAAAAGGCACTCCAAGTGGCTTTGGAATTTTAATGTCAAGTCTTTTTTTTAAAAAAAATCTGTCCAAATTAGTTTTTTTTAAAATAACAAATGTGATAATTTTTACTTTTTTAAAAAAAAAAATTAAAAAATTAAAATATTATATACTTGAAAGCCGTTGGAATAAAAAAAATTATAAAGCTTGAAAGCCATTTCAAATGGCTTTGGAACAATTTATTTATTTTTAAGTTGAAAGCCATTTCAAATGGCTTTGGAACAAAATTTTTTTTTTTTTAAAGTTGAACGCCATTTCAAATGGCTTTGGAACAATATATATTTTACCGATTTGTTGAACTATTCAATCTAAAACGGACGGAATCTTTGAAAGAAATCAATGATGGACGAGTTTTGTATCAAGTCTAGAAATAAGTTTGAAATAATTATGCAGAAGGCAACAGCTCACGTGGTGAATTCATACAATGTACTAACTAGTATATTTGATGTCAAAACTGCACAAGTTCGATGCGGTAACAACTGGAAGGGAGGCAATATACAAGTAGTGCGATTGAACGAATGGTCTTGTTCATGCGGAAAGTGGAAAGCAGAACGATGCCCCTGTTCTCATGTTGTTACGACATGCATAAAGATAAAAAAAGATTGGCGCATGTACATTACAAATCATCACAAGAATGTACAATATGCAAAAATGTGGAAACCTAACTTCCAGCCACTTATGCACCAAGATTATTGGACCTTCCCGCTACCAAATAATTGGGAAGCTTTTGGGATTTTAATACCTAATGCAAATTTGAGGAGGACAAAGAAAAAAGATGGACAAAGAGGTGGCATGACAAGAATCCAGACAGAGATGGACATATCCAATAGAGTTGTCCATTGTAGTGTTTGTTGTCAGGAAGGACACACAAAGCATAGTAAAAATTGTAGTAAAGTACCACAACCTCGACGTCATTAATGTAATATGTAATGGAATTTTATATGCGAACGAATGTAATTGTGTACTATTTTTATCAATCTGTGAATTATGTGTTTTAAGTACATCTATTTTGCATTTAGTTTTATTAAATAAATAAATAAATTTCTAACTTGGCGTTAAATGACTAGTATTTTTTCAAATTTGATTTACAAAAAAATTACAAATTAGAACGACAATCAGTTAACTATAAAAATCACTTACAAAAATGGTTTCAAGATTCCGCTACTTCAAGTTGTGCCCCTTCAAGTGGCGTTCAATTGTTCCAAAGCCATTTAAAATGACGTTCCTTTGTTTTATAAATTTTTTTTAAAAAAATTTGAGTCCAGAGCGAAGTTGACAACCCACTTTAAAAAATAAAAAAAAATATTGTTCCAAAGTGTTCAACTTCAAAAAATAAAAAAAATTTGTTCCAAAGCCATTTGAAATGGCTTTCAACTTAAAAAAACAATTGTTTCAAAGTCATTTGAAATGGATTTCAACTTAAAAAAACAATTGTCCCAAAGCCATTTGAAATGGCTTTCAAGCTTTATAAAAAAAAAATTATTCCAAAGGCTTTCAAGCATATAATATTTTTTAATTTGTTTTTTTTAGAAAAATAAAAATTATCAAATTTGTTCTTTTTAAAAAACAAAGTTGGACGAATTTTTTTTAAAAAAAAGAACTGACACTAAAATTTCAAAGCCACTTGGAGTGGCTTTTGATTTTCACTTTAGTGTTTAAAAGCCACTTCAATTGGCTTTTGGGTTAATTTTAGAAAAGTTGAACGTTTTGGCTGAGTTTGAGAAAGTTGGATGCCATTTGTAATTTGTCCTATTATTAGAAAATAATCTATTTGGACAGGTCCTTGTGTAATACCTTCTTGTTAAGTGATTGCTATGCAAAAAGCTTGATTTTTTCAGACAAGTTAGTAGCTTTTCCCTCTTCAAGAAAGAGAAAATATTATGGTCTACATGCTCTTCTAACTTTTACTATCATATGACATCTCTACATGTAGTGTCTGCACACACATGATTTTAAACATGATTTCTTTACATTTTTACAAATACCTCAAAACTAAATACTCATTGCCGTTGGAAAGTTACTTTTAAATGGTGAAATAACACAAGTGTAGCGCACATGCATATTAATAGAGAAGGAAAGAAAAGGAAATACCTTATCTTCGGCAAGGAGCGGGAGATGAAGAAGGATTTCTAAGGGCTCAGTATCAGCAGCCATTACCACAAATTCCGAAATTCCTCTGTTTAAAGTCTTAGTGGCTGAAATAAAAATCCAACCCAATAGTTGTCAAATGAAAAGCTGTTTGTAAGAAAAACTGAAATAAGAGTAAAATTAATCAAAGTGCATAATTAAATTGAATAAATAAACAATACATATACAAATTACCTTCATTAGCACCCTTTTTGAGTTGTTTATAGTTGGCAGCTTGTTGAACAAGGTCCAGTATGGTTATGCTTAGCTGTGAATCAGCGAGTGGGTATGCTTTTGGGTTCACAGCTTCCGCAGTCTACAATAAGAATATGCATAATAAAGACAATTCAATAACAAGAAAGAGTAAAGCCATAAAGATTATACCTGCAACCTAGTGTGTGTGAGTGAGTGAGTGAGTGAGTGAGTGAGTGAGTGAGTGAGTGAGTGAGTGAGTGAGTGAGTGAGTGAGTGAGTGAGTGAGTGAGTGAGTGAGTGAGTGAGTGAGTGAGTGAGTGAGTGAGTGAGTGAGTGAGAGAGAGAGAGTACCATGGTTGATGAGAGATGAGAGATGAGAGATGAGAGATTTCTGGAACGGGAGAAATTAGAATTTGCAGATGATTGAAGTGAACTGGCAAGAAAATTAAAAAGGGTTTTGAAGGGAGGCGAAGACGAAGATTATAAATTAGGTTTAGGGTTTAACTTTCGTGATGTTTGGTTACCGTGTTTTGCAAATCTAATATAGGATAGGATAGGATGAAGAGAGGGGAGTACCCGGGTGAATGTTTATCTGAAAGGAGGAAGACGTGAAAATATCAACAACAAAAAAAAAAAATATATATATATATATATATATATATATATATATATATATATTATTAAATTATTAATATTTAATACTTATAATATATATAAATTATTTATTAAAATTTTAAAAACAAAAATTCTTAAATTTGTCCTTAATTGGTGTAACTCGTGAAGTATTGGAGTGTCATCTTTTTATTTTTTGAGTTTGTATTTGTCTTTTTATTATGGAATCTTCTTTGCTTTTTTATTATAAGATTTGTATTTTTTTTTTAAGAATATTATAATTGATAGAGTTTTACACTGTGTTACTAAATTTTAAAATGAATAAAAAATTTAAATTTTTATTTAATTGTTTTGTTATCGAGTTTATTAATGAACAAAAAATATAAGAAAGGAACGGAAAGGTTGAGTACATTTTTTGCTAAAAAAATTCGTCCAAATCGGACAAAAAAATTAAATAACATAAATAATTTTTTAATCTTTATTTTACCCTTTACATTACAAATGTAACAAAATTAATATAAGGGCAAAATAGTACGTAAAACTTAAGTTTTTTTATTTTTCTTTTTAAAAAGCCAATAACAACATAAAAGAAAACTTATAAGTTTTTATTCTTTTCTTTTCTCATTAAATTTAAATTTTTTATTTTTTTTTCTTTAAAAACTCAAAAACACAGTGTTAATATTAATTGTGAAATTCATTTGTGTTGGGCTTCATATTTTATATAATGGGTTGTCCATATTGGGTCATATACCGGTCCATTATATCCAAATCGTCCGTGATAAACCCTTAAATTCAATAGAATTTAGTCACGATCTTGCCAAATGTCAACCAAGGCATTATGTAATTACCATAAAAATATTAACAATATTAATTTTTATGTGATACTTACCTTTTGTCAATAAGCTTTTTTTTATATAATTTCATTTAGAAATTATAATCTTATTGAGTCGGTGGAGATAAATTATAAATAGAGATAAACAATAAAAATACACACATTCTTTCATACTAAATACTCATTTCTCCATTGTTAAATCAACTTGATACATGTTCGTACTCTTACATCGGAGGTACCCCCGACATCCTAAAATCGTCAAGTGCTTTCTGTACAAGTCCACGTGTTGTTGAATGTGTGGACAAATTTAAACGTTCTTTATGTTTGAAATGGTATTTGAAACATTAAATATTAGAGCATTTTGAGGCTCAATTTAATGTGGGATCGACACTTCAAAAATATCGGGTCTATGCACATATACGTTCTCCTCCGCGAGGAGTATAACGTGGTATACTTATTTGTTCAAATCCATTAGGAATTGAATGAGAAAATTGACTTTAAAGTCACCTACTTGATATGTTGTCAATTGCATAGTCCCACATAAAATGTGTGAGGGAAAATTGAAGAACATATATATGAGATGTTTGCTTAATGGGAAGGGCCCCAAGGGACGCCCTACTTTTTTGGAAGGGAGAGGACCTAGCCAAAGCATGGTTCAAACCACACCTTGTCATTCATGCGTCCAATTCGGTCGGTAGGTTCGTTCGGAGTTCGGGTGGGTCATGATATATAATTTTTTGGACAAAATTTGTTAAATAATTTATCATGATACTACGTAGTTTTGATGACAGTTGCACCCAACGATAATAATTAATCGCGAAATTATTCTATAAATATACCATTTGGGCGCACATTCAAGACATACGTTTTATTTTTTCCCGTTCTTTCCCTTTTGCAAAATCTCGTTCCTTCTCTTCTGCAAAATTCCGTTTCTGCATATACCTCCCCGTTTCCCGTTTCTGTCGCCCGTTCTGCAGTAGTTCCGTTCTGTTTTGCACTATTTCCCGTTTCTGCAATAAATTGTGCAGTAAGTTTTTTTTTCTGTTTTCTGCATGCATCATTATTATTCATACAGTTCGGTATATAACATTGAAATTGGTTCAATGTGTTCTTAATTTTGAAGTGCTTCTAATTAAGAACTGGAAATCCGTTTTATCTTGGGAAGCAATTATTCAATTTAATCCTTAGCACCTGTGAGGGAATAAATTTGCTTTAAGGAGACTTTGTGAATTCAAAGAACTCGAATTTATTTATTAATATTTTCTGTGTTATATATATATATAGATTTATGTTCTGTTTTATCATATTTATATATATATATTAAATAATACTATATATTACAGTTAATAATCTTAAAACAAATTTATTTTCTATAAATATAGTAGTATTTAATTTATAAAATTTATTTGAACAGAAAATCATTAATAAAACAAATTTTCTGTATCAAAAGTATTCTAGAATTCCATTGCATGTTAACAAATTTTATATATTAAACAGTATTATAGAAATTTATTGCATGACTGAAAAATTGTAATATACGGCTTGGATAGTTAAGTAATCAGAATATTTTTTGTTTCCGGCTAGTGCGTTTTTTGGTTTCCTGGATTTGCATGGCTTTAATATTGGATTTGCATGCATGTACTTCACTTTATTTTATATCAGAATGTCTAGTTATTTTTTAAGTACATTAAATCAGTCATTGTGGCTAATCATTTTCTTGTAATTTTTTTTTAGTCATTATAACATTAATAGTCATTGTGGCTAATCATTATAATCAGTATTGTTTTAAATTATTTTCTAGTCATTTATTGGGTTACTGGAAAAATCATGGCTTCTGATTGCATCATGAGTATTGTAATGGCATGTGGGTATTGAAATAATAAGTGTATTTATTATTAAACACATCATTTTGTTAAACAGAATTTATTTCTGTTTGTTTAATTTTTTTTTATTATTATTATTTCCTTAAATTGTTTTACAACAGAAATTTTGTAAACAAAATTTGTTGTTTAAATTTTACAAACAAAATTTGAATTCTGTTAAATTTTATACAACAGAAATTTGTTTCTGTTTATTAATAATTTTATTCTTGTATAACAGAAATGACATCTACTATTACCATTCCTGCCGTGAGTATGTCTCATGGAGAAAAGCCTGAAAAATTCAATAGAACTGATTTCAAGCGTTGGCAACAAAAAATGCTCTTCTATCTCACCACGTTGAATTTGGCAAGGTTTCTACAAGAGGATTGTCCTACTCTTATTGAAGGGGAAACTGACAAGGAAAAAGTGGCTGCTGTTGATGCATGGAAACATGCAGATTTTCTTTGCAGGAACTATGTGATGAATGATTTAGATAATACATTATATAATGTATATTGTACAATTCAAACTGCAAAAGAACTATGGAAATCTTTAGACAAGAAATATAAAACTGAAGATGCTGGCATGAAAAAATTTATTGTTGGTAGATTTCTTGACTATAAGATGTTAGATTCTAAAGCGCGATCACTGGGTTCAAGAATTACAAGTAATTCTACATGACATTCATTCTACGAAGGAATGTCATTAAGTGACTCATTCCAAGTTGCGTGATGATTGAGAAACTTCCACCATCATGGAAAGACTTCAAGAATTATCTGAAGCATAAAACGCAAAGAGATGAATCTTGAAGAAGCGATTAATGCAACTTAGGATTGAAGAGGACAATCGAGGATCTGAGAAGAAGAGTGGGAAGAATTTCATTGAAGCAAGGCAAATGTTGTAGAACAAAAGCCAAACAACAACAAAAAGAAGCGTGAAAGGCAAATAAGCTTTTAAGGCCAAGAAGAAATTCAAAGCGGATGCTTGTTGTGGCATCCAAGGACATAAATCAAGTGAATGTCGCAAAGCAAAAGAAGTTCAAGAAAGAATGAAGCCTCGAACAAATGTGACAGATCCGGAAAAGTCATGCGAAAATGTTTCGAGACATTAATCTTTCTGCAGTTGTATCTGAATGTAATTTGGTAGGAAACCCTAAAGAATGGTACGTGGACACTGGGGCTATTCGCCACATGTGACGCCCCCAAAATAGGTATACATCACCTATTCTGAGTCGCCAAAATATATGGTACAGAATACAAATACAATCTTTAATATACAACAAAAGAACTATGAGTTTTAATACAAATCATCGCCTTCAGACAATATCCACTCTCGAAATAAGTCCTCATTACATTTATTATCACACTATTTTATATAGAATAGTGAGGACTACTAAGACACCATCTCTCGGATCGTCACTCTGTTCCCCGATTAGTCCGACTACGTTCTCATTTTCTCAAGAGAACGGTGAAAAAAGGGTGAGCTCAACTAGCTCAAGAAGAAATATTATGACTAAGATAATGCGAAATAAATTATCATTAGTCTTCAACCATGTTAAACCCGATAAAATACAATAGACATCAAGTTTAAGCTGCGGTGAACAATGCGATCCATTAAAAGAGTCAAGAGAGAATAAAATCTATTATCTTTTATGATTTAAAAGGTTTTCATCACTTTTATCATTTGGGACTCGAATTTAATAATAATCCATATCATCCACCTTTCTACTGACGAAGAATATTCATTAGTATCACGACCACAAATTATCCATGCACTACGGGCCAGGATATTCGTGTATTCATCGATGGTCATGATCATGCCAACAATCGTCCATCAATGCCTCTACGAGCGATGAGGACTTTTACCACATCATTTGTAACATTACGGTCATGATTACACCGAATAATCCTGGTCATAATCATACCAAGTCCATCTATACACTTTCTGAATGCCACAGATGATTTTCAACAAAATATAAACATGAGGATGATGACGGTGACATAAGAATTCAATAAAACAAGTTCAAGAATTAATTTATCCGAGAAACTAATAACGTCCAAATTGTCGACATGATACTTCTTTGTGTAGAGTAAAATTCAAGAATGCTCGAGAAGAATATTTCCATGAAAAGATCTTTGGATGAAGCACAAATATCAAGGATATTCCACTAATTTCATGGAGTATAGAACTCAAAACTTTAACCAACTAAGTATAATCTGAAATGGAATAACAAAAGAAATCACCGAGCATGCGATAATCCCTTACAGTGGAGTTATTCCAACGAGAATAATAAATAACGGAACCAAGTCCGTACGTAAAAGCGCATGAGACGAGGATATTCCAACGAATAATAAAGATTTTAACCGGTCCGTGTAAAAACACACGAACATGATATTCCAATGAATAATAAAGAATAGAATAATGAGAAGAATTTCACCAAGTATAGGGTAGCCGCGTATCTGAGTTATTCAGCAATGAATGATAAATAATAGAATAATGAAGTTCTCTTCATGAATACAAAAGAAATAATACCCACTTACCTTAGAAAGAAAGTCTTTGGATATAGGAGTAGTGAAGTAGCGAACACTTTTCTTCTTTCTCTCTATAGTTTCTCTCTAGAGTTTTAATGAATTAAGTAAGAAATTATGAAGGAATGAGCTTATATTTATAGAAGAATGGATCGCATAAGAACTAATCCATGAGCGGTCCAAATTGATTTACTTTAATCGGACGGTCCAGATTTAAAGCAAAATCTTTTAAATAAAATATAATATATTCTATTTATAAAATATATATATATATATATATATATATATATATAATCGTAACTCCTCCGCGATTAGTACTTTCAAATTTCTTCCCCCTCCCACTGCACTCAATCATATATGTATATATATATATATATATATATATATATATATATATATATATACTAGCACACATGGCACCTTTGTATATATATATTATAATAATAAACTCCCTCCCGAACAAATTATCAACATAATGCTTTGTTTGAAAAGTTTGGCCACTAAGTCCAAGTCTTTGATAAATAATGCATCCTGCCAAAATCCACCAAAACCACCACCATTCACCCACATGCTTATATAAATATAAATATATATTATATAATACGTATAAACTTTATAACTTCCTTCCGATTATTTTGAAAAATGGGTTAATGGGGGTCCAAAAATACAACAAATACTTCATAAAAAAAACACCTCAATATTTTTAATATTTATCATCATTATTATAATTCACAATATTAATCGACCATGTCGTTCCCGGGAAAGAGGAGGCTTTCCAATAAGGATTTCTCCTGTTGGTAGCCTTGATTAGGTGACCAAAAACATCTCCTTGATGAGAACTTCTGAGACATCGTTAATATTGTAAATAATATTAATAACTTTGTCATCTCAATTATTGATTTAATAATATATAAAATATTGACAATAATTGAATAAAACTATATGACTTCTCACGTAAGCATTAATAATCAATATCGTGTCTTTCTTATGCAACCCATAGCGTATTCTTTATACTTTTACTACCGAGTAGTTCAACAATGATTATGCGGTAAAACTTTCGTAGTTATTTTCATAAAAAAATATTTTTGTCGTTTTCTCAATCAATCCAAAATAATTCCGTTAATAGGGTCCACCAATGATTGTGTCGTCGTACGAATATCCCCTATTAAAACAAATATTCCCCGATTATAACATTATATCAAATTTATTCCATAACAATGATTTCAACTTGTAATAACAACTTGTGTACTTTGCAAAATTTATAAATATTACCCGCAACTATAACATTATATCAAATTTATTCCATAATATTCAAAAATGATATTTATAGAAAATTCATTTTATTCATAAAAGTTGAGGGTCTTACAATCTCCCTTCTTGTGAAATTTTGCCTCGAAATTAGGTGCGTTACACAGTATATCGAAGAGGTAAGGATACCTTGATTTCATTTGATTCTAACTCCCGGTCATTTCCTCAACATCGTGGTTCCTCCATAAAACTTTGACTTGAGGTATAATTTTAGAGCGTAAAATATGTTCCTTCTTATCCAAGATTTGAACAGGAACCTCTTCATACGTTAAATCTTCCGCTATTTTGTCCGATTCTAACTCAATAATGTGGTTCGGGTCTTTCACATATTTACGTAACTTGGATATATGAAAAACGTTATGAACACGAGACATACTTAACGGTAAAAGCAAGTCTATAGGCTACAGTCCCTACTCGATCGAGGATTAAAAATGGGATAATGAATCGAGGATTGAGCTTTCCTCTCTTTCCAAATCTCGTAACTCCTTTCCATGGAGCAACACGTAATAACACATGATCTCCAATATCGAATTTCACGTCCTTTCGATGAAGATCAGCATAACTCTTTTGTCGGTCTTGTGAGGATTTTATACGTTGTCGTATTATTTGAATCTTTTCCGTAGTCATATGTACCAACTCCAGTCCCAACAACGTTACTTCACCCACCTCATCCCAGCATACTGGAGAACGACACTTTCTTCCATACAACGCTTAAAATGGAGCCATGCCATACTTTTGCGATAAGCTGTTGTTGTGGAAAACTCCACCAATGGTAAGAACTTATCCCAACTTCCTCAAGTCGAGGACACGAGTCTTAATAAATCATGGCGCCCCCAAAATAGGTTCATTCCACCCAACCCATTCTGAGTCGCCAAATATATGATGCGAAATAACTACTGACTTCATAATACAAATGTCGTGTGAAATACGACAATACATCTTAATGAGTTTAAATACGAGATATTGCGCGTGCAGACAATATCCACACGCAAATAAATCCCCATCATCATTATTGATACATTATTTTATAAAAATGGTGAGGACTACTAAACAACTCTCTAGAACCTTCATTCCATACCCCGACTCGATCCTACTATGTTACCACCTCACGAGAAAAAATGGAACAACAAGGAAAAGGGTGAGCTCAACTAGCCCGATAAAGAATATTATGACTAAGATAATATACAACAAATTATCGTTAGTCTTCAACGAGGAAAAATCTAATAGAATACAATAAACAACAAGTTTTAGATCAACAAATCACGGTGAGCTTGCAAATGATCCATTAGAAGAGTCAATGTAGAGAATGAATTCTCTTGTCTTCTAAGATTTAAAAGTCCATCATCAATATTTCATCCTGTAACAACAATCAATATACATCTTTAATCATCTTTTTGAACTACGAGGCCAAAGATATTCATTTTGTATCACCAGTTGGTCATGTTCATCTCAACACTGTTCATCTTTTTTGCACTACGGGCCAAAGAGATTCATCGATTTAATCATTCATCTTTCTGCACTACTGAGGCCAAAGATATTCATCAATATCACCATTAAGGATGAGGATGATGAAAAACATTTTTAGAACGAATCCGGTGATATAGAAGGACAAATATTAGGGATTAGTATGACAGGTTTATCCAAGATCAATAATACTTCATAATAAACGATTTTGAAGCGAACTCAAAAATAACGATCAAAACATGGATCCAATCAAAGATAGTAAATAAAATAGACATCTTGGACAAAAGAAAAAATTTTTCATTTTTAATTGAATAGTCTTAAGTATTTGTGAATAATTAAGTATCGTGAATAAGAACCCAAACACAAAAAAGATAGAAATTTCATAAAAATATCTTCACGCTTACGTGAATAGTAACTCGTGAATAGTAACTCATGAATAGTAACTCATGAATAGTAACTCATGAATAGTAATCCCGACATGAAAAAGTTCTAAATTTGATAAAAAGTTCAACAATGATTTTGGCATAATGATATTGAAGAAAATAATATCATTTGCGAAAGAAATAACATCCACTTACCTCAAAATAACCGTATCTTACATGAATTTCGGTATAGTCTTGTGAAACTTCATGATATAGCAACACTCAAAGTATACTCACAAGAATAAACTCGATAATATAGAAAGAAAGAGAAAAACTTAGTTTACGGTGTGATTTTCAATTCTAACTTAGCCCTCTATTTATAGGAAAATGTTAGAGCATGAAAGAGACTAAATTAATAAAATATATTATTATTTATTCCAAATTCCTACCCACATGTTTTGAAAACTCTAGCATGCCTTCTTTGGTCAAAAACATCACCACCCATGTGCCAACAACCACAAAAAACGTTTTTCTTATATAAAATAATTAAAACTTCCAAAAATCAATTATTTGAACTCAAAACTTCAATAATTCATGATAAATGGCCTTTTGTCATAAAATTGAATCTCGCGACTTTTTATAAGAAATTCAATTCTCTACAACTTGCGAGGAAGGAAGTTTTCCAAATTCAAAATGAAAATTATCAAAAATCCATAAATGAGCGATTTTACGATTCTATAATAAATTTTTGGTCAAGAATTGTGTCCACCGACACAAAACATATATTAAACATTTAATGCCACAAAAATACTCTTCCTCCTCATATACTCATATATCCCACATTCATTGTAAAAATATCACCGATTAATATATTATTAAAATAATATATTTAAATGAATTATTTTATCGAGAAAAAGATAAAATATTAATTTTCAACAATTGTCACATTAAAAATTTTCCATCTATATCCACATAAAATAAATATTTTCTTTATCATAATAATCAATAATTAATTATTCACAAATAATATTATAGAATCACATTCTTAATAACCGAGCGGTTCGAGGAAGAGGGCTTTCCATAAGGATTTCTCCTTCTTGGTAGCCTTGATTAGGTGACCAAACCTCTCCTCGAACTTTTTAGACATTGCCAATAATGTTATCGATAATATTATTCAAATAATATGAATTATTGATTTGATAATGGAAAATCTTGTGTAATGACAATTATTGAAACAACGGTGATACCAAATATCAACGCAAAGAATTATTGAATCAATATAATATTGAGCGGTAACTCACCGTAACAATTATTGAGTAGTGCCTTTCTTACGTAAGGATCAATAATTCAACAATCTTTATGCAATACCGTATCTTCTTTGTGCGACCACGCATATTACTTGTATTTTAACCACGGGTAACCCAGCAATGTTAGCGGTAACAATTTATCTTAGTTATTTTTAAAACTCAATCTTTGTCGTTTTCTTTCATCCAACCGTTTTCCGTTATGGGGCCCACCATTGGCTGCTGGCAGGTAAATGCGGAGATTCTCTTACAAAAAGAATATTCCACGACCAAACGAATATTCCCCAAGCAATAATGAATATTTTATAACCACTTGCTTATTTTGTAAACTTTGCACATTTTACCCATAACCAAAGCATTATATCAAATTACCACCTTATTAATCAAGAATAATAATTAGAGGAAATTCGATTTTATTTATAAAAATTTGGGGTCTTACAACCTCCCCTCCTTATGAAATTTTGTCCTCGAAATTGACGTACGTACCTGGTGTATCGAAAAGGTGCGGATACCTCATTTTCATTTCTGACTCCAACTCCCACGTCATTTCCTCAATAGCATGGTTTCTCCACAAAACCTTAACTTGTGGTATAATCTTGGTGCGTAGGACATGTTCTTTCCTATCCAAGATCTTGACAGGTACCTCCTCGTATGTTAAGTCTTGAAATATCTCGTTTGGTTCTAACTCGATAATGTGGTTGAATTAGTCCACATATTTACGTAACATCGATACATGAAAAACGCGTTATGCACGCGCGTCATACTTGGCGGTGAAAACGAGTCTATAGGCCACGATTCTATTCGATCGAGAATTTCAAATGGATTAATAAATCGAAGGTTTGAGCTTTCCTCACCTCACCGATTCTCGCTTTTTGGAATAACAACTTCTTGCACCTCTTCTTCAAATTCATCGACTCGGTTGTGTAGCACGAGCGATTTTAACTTTATCGATAAAAGTCGATTATACTCGTATATCATCACGTGGATACCTAGAGTTTTCATCTCCATCTCTAATATTGTAAATTATCTGAAATTAGTCTTTGACAATATCGTACTTTCGTGATTTATATCGATCTTATACTCACACACGTCACCACCACGTTCGCTTTTCCAAGATGGCATGGTCGAACATGTCTTTGAAATGAGTCTCTCTTGAGTTCTTCAAAGCTCTTTCCACATTCCTCGCTTCATTCGAATTTTGTATCTCTACGAGTCAATTTGCGTTAATGGAATAGCGATTCGAGAATATCCTTGATGAATCTCCGATAATAACCAACTAAGCCTGAAAGCTCGTGTTTAGATTCTTGACTTAGGTTGTTCTCAAGCTGTGACTCATATCCCAACCTTGGATAGCATGTTACAATAGCACCTATCGGTTTCTTATCGCATTTAATATGGCGTCCCCTACGGAGAGTTTGGCTTTGGTGCATTCCACAAAGGAAGTTATAAGATGAGGCTCGTGTATCAACTTCTATAGTTAGGTTTTAACTCACGAAGTTCAATAGGAGCCATTCGATATGAGATTTTAGAAATAGGTTTTGTCTGGGATTTAAAGTCGATACAAATTCAATATCACGCTCACGGGAGTAGGCGAAGAAATTCCTCGAAAATACGTCGAGAAATTCACTAACAACAAAAATATCATTCAAATCGGCGTATTATTGTTCAAGTCCATAACATGGCTAAGAAAAGCTTGACATTCGTTTTTCAATAAACAAATAACTTTGTGGTTTGATATGGCGGTGTTTGACTTCAATAGTTTGGTTGCTAAATTCGAATAACGAGTTTGCTTAGAATATGAAAACTAACAACCTTACAAAAGCAATCAATTTGGCATGATGAGTAGTTAACCAATCAATCCCTAAAATCACATCAAAAGCAAGTATCTTTAAAGAAATAAGGTCAGCGGTTAAAGTGATGGTGCCAACTTGGATCGAAGACAAGATTTCTAAACAACGGAGGTAATGAAAGTTTTCTAACAGAGTCTCCATAAATAGGTCAAAGTCTAATTTCTCCGAGTCAAGTTCAAGCGTTGAATGGCAATTAGCAAAGAGATAAAGAATGGGTAGAATCCTAGTATCTAGTAAGGTATAAACTTCATGAGAATTATAATTAACTAACTTGCGTCTTAAACTCATTCGGGTTCCTCGCATTTTAATGGAAGTCCACGACAAACGCTCTTCCAGAACCGTTGTCTTTGACTTTTACGGACATCCTTTTGAGTCACCATTCCCATTGGTCGGGTTTCGATCTGCGTCTGATCTCGGCGATGTGGCCTTCTTTTCACACAGGTTATAACATACCTTGGATTATCGTGGACGGTTTGATGTGATATGTCCTCCTTCCCACATTTGTAACATCTAATCTGGCGGTTACGTTCTCTCTCCCTAGCATTT
Source organism: Panax ginseng (assembly GCA_020205605.1). Classification (NCBI taxonomy): domain Eukaryota; kingdom Viridiplantae; phylum Streptophyta; class Magnoliopsida; order Apiales; family Araliaceae; genus Panax; species Panax ginseng. Next base: position 179,417,238 of record CM035128.1, on the reverse strand, counting down.
GTTGTTGGTCTTTGGTCTTCTTTGTTGATGTCTTCCGTCATTGTTGAATCTTCTCTTTCAAATTTCCACTTGAGTCACCTTTCTATTATCATGTCCACGATTACCACAGTGGTTCTGCCTTTATCCATATTCTTTCTTCCTCGTTGGTTATCATCGTTACGATGACTACCTGGTTGTGGTCCCTCGGTTGAGTATACTCACTATCTCGCTCTAATAAGCGAGCCTGCGCTGACAACATCTGAATCTGGAGAAAACTTATGAGAGATAAGGTTTTGGCCAATCTCGGGTTTTAGACCTCTCTCGAAACATACGCGTCATTCGTTCTCATTCTCCACCAAATGAGGTGCAAACACGGATAACTCTGCGAACTTTGCCTCGTCTTTGAGACACCGCTATGTTGTTCGTTCGAGTCTAATAAACTCTACTTCCTTCATATACGCGAATACTTTACGGAAAGTACTTGTCATTGAAACGATTCTGAAATCTTTCCCAAGACATGTTAAGTGCATCTGGCTGGGTACGCTTCACAGATTCCCACCGGTAATCTGCTTCACCATAAAACATAAAGGTGGCGAATGGAACCTTCAGTTCCTCCGTGCACCCCAAGACATCGAATATCTTGGTAATTTGCTTGACTCACGTTTACTGCCTTGATCGGATCCGAACTTTCCATGGAAATCTGGTGGTCCCAACTCCTTGAATCGCTTGGTCATGATGCATCATAGCGTTGCCATCATTTCCACCCAGTATTTTGTATACTGAGTCTCCTCGTCGATTTTGTATGAACTGCAAAAACTCCTAAACATTCCATCGTTCATCGTTTGCTCGGTAGTGTTGTTTACAGGAGGAATATTGATTTCCTGTTGCACGTTCTCCCGGTTTGCAACTAAAGGTTGTTCCACAGTCTCATAAACTCCATTGTTAACGTTCTCGGCAGCCATTCTTAAATACTGCCATAAAACAAGGGTTAATTAAACAAATTAACATATCACATAATATCTATATATTATGATGGATCAACAAATAAGCTTAGGTAGGACACACTTAGTGAAGGATTTACTCGTCTCTCCCTCCTAGTTCTATTCCCGATCTCCGCCGGAGATCATATCCTAAGCTACGATACCAATTGTGGCGCCCCCAAAATAGGTCCATTCCACCCAACCCATTCTGAGTCGCCAAATACATGGTACGAAATAACTATAACTTCAATAATACAAATGTAAGTGTGAAAATACGACAATACATCTTGTGAGTTTAAATACGGATATTGCCGCCTGCAGAATATATCCACGCAAATAAATCCCCATCATCATTATTGATACATTATTTTACAAAAATGGTGAGGACTACTAAACAACTCTCTCTAGAACCTTCATTCCATACCCCGACTCGATCCTGCTATGTTACCGCCTCACGAGAAAGAAAATGGAACAACAAGGAAAAGGGTGAGCTCAACTAGCCCAATAAAGAATATTATGACTAAGATAATATCGGACAAATTATCGTTAGTCTTCAACGAGGAAAAAATCTAATAGAATACAATAGCAATAAGTTTTAGATCAACAAATGCAAATGAAATAAAGAATCCATTAGAAGAGTCACGTAGAGAAAGAATTCTACTTGTCTTCTAAGATTTAAAGTCCATCATCAATAGTTTATCCTGTAATAACAATAAATATACATCTTTAATCATCTTTTGCCTTTCTGAGGCCAAAGATATTCATTTATATCACCAGGTTGGTCATGTTCATCTCAACACTGCTCATCTTTTACTTCTGAGCCAAAGATATTCATCGATTAATTGTTCATCTTTTTTTCTACAGGCCAAAGATATTCATTTATATCACCATTTAGGGTAGAGGATGATGAAAAATATTTTTAAAAAAAGCGAATCCAAAGTGAAACAAAATGACAAGGATTAAGGATTAAGGATTAGTACTTTGTTTTACCCATGTCCAAAAATACTTGAAAATAATCATATTAGTGTAAAATTCAAGAATGATCAAAACATGGATCTGATCAAAGCTAGTATCCGAATAGATATTTTGGACAAAAAGAAAAATTTTCATTTTTCTAAATTGAATAATGTCGTATTTGTGAATAATGTATATTATCGTGAATAGTGCCATACGTGAATAGTAACTCCCACACAAAAAAGATAGAAATTTCACAAAAACATCTTCACGCTTACGTGAATAGTAACTCGTGAATAATAACTCATAAATAGTAACTCGTGAATAAGAACTCGTGAATAATAACTCATGAATAAAGAACCCCAGCATGAAAAAGTTCCAAATTTGATAAAAAGTTCAACAAAGATTTTGGCATAATGATATTGAATAAATAATATCATTTCATGAAAGAAATAACATCTCTTACCTCAAAATAACCGTAATCTTACATTGAATTTCGGTATAGTCTTGTGAAACTTCATAGTATAGCAACACTCAAAGTATACTCACAAGAATACGCTTTCGATAATATAGAGAGAAAGAGAAAACTTAGTTTCTAGTGTGATTTTCAATTCTAACTTAGCCTCTATTTATAGGAAAATGTTAGAACGCCAAAGAGACTAAATTAATAAAATATATTATTATTTATTCAAAATTCCTACCCACATGTTTTGAAAATTCTAGCATGCCTTCTTTGGTCAAAAACATCAATACCCATGTGTCAACAACCACAAAAACGTTTTTCTTATATAAAATAATTAAAACTTCCAAAAATCAATTATTTGAACTCTAGAACTTCAATAATTCATGATAAATAGCCCTTTTGTCGAAAAATTCAATCTCATGACTTTTTATAGGAAATTCAATTCTCTACAACTTTACGTAAGGAAGTTTTTCCAAATTCCAAATGTAAAATTATCCGAAATCCATAAATGAAGCGATTTTACGATCATAATAAATTTTCGGTCAAGAATTGTGTCCACCGACACACAAAAACATATATTAAACATTTAATGCCACAAAAATACTCTTCCTCCTCATATACTCATATATCCCACATTCATTGTAAAAATATCACCGTTAATATATTATTAAAATAATATATTTAAATGAATTATTTTATCGTAAAAGATAAAATATTAATTTTCAACAATTGTCACATTAAAATTTTCTCATCTATATCCACATAAAATAAATATTTTCTTTATCATAATAATCAATAATTAATTATTCACAAATAATATTATAGAATCACATTCTTAATAACCAAAAGCGGTTCAGGAAGAGGGGGCTTCGATAAGGATTTCTCCTTCTTGGTAGCATGATTAGGTGACCAAACCTCTCTCTTAGAAAGTAACTTTCTAGACATTGCCAATAATGTTATCTAATAATATTATTCAAATAATATGAATTATTGATTTGATAATGGAAAATACTATGTAATGACAATTATTGAAACAACAGTGATACCAAATATCAACGCAACAATTATTGAATCAATATAATATTGAGCGATAACTCACCGTAACAATTATTGAGTAGTGCCTTCTTACGTAAGGATCAATAATTCAACAATCTTGTGCGTAATACCGTCTTCTTTGTGCAACCACGCATATTCTTGTATTTTAACCACTGGGTAACCCAACAGTTGTTAATTGTAACAATTCTGTGAATTATTTTTAAAACTCAATCTTTGTCGCTTTTCTTTTATCCAACCGTTTTCCGTTATGGGGCCCACCAATGATCACTTGTAGTGCATGCGGAGATTCCCGACAAAAAAAGAATATTCCACGACCAAACGAATATTCCCCGACAATAATGAATATTTTATAACCACTTGCTTATTTTGTAAACTTTGCATATTTCACCCATAACCAAAGAATTATATCAAATTACCACCTTATTATTCAAGAATAATAATTAGAGGAAATTCGATTTTTATTTATAAAAATTTGGGGTCTTACATCTTGAGCACCATTTGAAGCTGGTACTACAAAGGCTTCGTGAAAATAAGTTATATGCCAAGTTAAAGAAATGCGAGTTCTGGCTTGAGGAAGTAGCATTTCTTGGGCACGTGGTGTCAAAACATGGAGTATCTGTTGACGAAGAAGATTAAAGCAATACAAAGTTAGAACAACCAAATTTGGTGATCAAGACGTAGCTTTACGGGTCTGGTGGTTATTATCGGAGATTCGTGGAAGGGTTTTCTCGAATCGCTACTCAGCTTAACTCGATTGACTTCGGAAGGATACAAAATTCGTTTGGAGCGAAGAATGCGAGAAGAGTTTCCAAGAGCTTAAGAGGAGACTTATTTCTAAGACTGTTCTAAACAATACCATCCGATGCGGATGGATTTGTTATCTACAATGATGCTTCGGCAAAGGGTTAGGATGTGTTCTCATGCAACGTGGGAAAGTCATAGCCTTTATGCCTCGCGATAACAAAAGAATATGAGAGGAATTATCCTACTCATGATCTAGAGTTAGCGGCAATGCTTTTCTTGCTTAAAGATCTGGAGGCCTATCTATATGGGGAGAAAGTAGAGATATATTCAGACCATAAAAGTCTTAAATATTTCTTCACTCAAAAAGAACTTAACATGCGGCAGCGACGTTGGCTCGAGCTATTGAAAGACTACGTCACACTATTCAATACCATCCTGGAAAAGCGAACGTGGTAGCTGACGCGTTGAGTAGAAGATCATATGCAGGAGCGAGTGCGATGATGTCAAGTATACGCATAGAACCAACTTTAATAGAAAAAGTTAAGGTTGCTCAAGCCACCGATCCGGAGTCATGCGTATGAAGAAGAAATCTGAAGGTCTATTCCTAAGCGAGAATCGATGATGAAGGAATACTTGAGTCCACTCTGGACTTTGTGTTCTAACGACTACGATTTGAAGTACAAGATTATGATGGAGGCACACAATACACCATTTGCAATCCATCTGGAAGTACCAAAATGTATTGTGATCTTGACATACATTTTGGTGGAACAATATGAAGAGAGAGATTGCAAAGTTTATCTCAACGTGTTTAACTTGTCAACGTGTAAATCGCGGAGCATCTAGTACCTAAGGTCCGTTGCAACTACTTGAGATTCCGAAATGGAAGTGGGAACACATTACCATGGATTTAGATTCACGGGTCTTCCTACGGTTTCTCAAGGCATCAATGCCATTTGGGTTATTGTTGATAGATTAACCAAGTCTGCTCATTTCTTGCCGATCTGGAGACTTATTCCCTTGAGCGTCTTGCTTTCAAATGTACGTAAATGAGATTGTGAGATTGCATGGCATGCCAAGATATCTATAGTTTGGATCGTGACCTAAGATTCACTTCAAGATTTTGGGTTAGCTTGCAAAAAGCTATGGGTACGGATTTACGATTGATTCGGCATACCATCCTCAAACGACGGACAATCAAAGAGGACTATTCAAACTCTTGAAGATTTATTAAGACTACATGTCCTGACTTCAAGGCGGCGGTTGGGATAAGTATTTACCATTGGTGGAATTCTCCTACAACAACAGATTATCGAAGCAAGTATAGGTGTGGCTCCATTTGAAGCATTATATGGACGAAAAGTGTCGCTTCTCCGATATGTTGGGATGAGGTGGGTGAAGCAACATTGTTGGGACCCGAGAGAGTTAAGACGTATGACTCACCGAAAAGATCCAAATGATTCGACAACGTATACAAACCAAGCACAAGATAGACAAAAAGAGTTATGCGGATCTTCATCGAAAGGACGTGGAATTTAGTAAAGGGATCATGTATTGTTGCAAGTTGCTCTCATGGAAGGGAGTTACAAGATTTGGGAAGAGAGAAAAGCTCAATCCACGATTTATTGGTCCATTTCAAATTCTTGGACCGAGTAGTAGGAAATGTAGCACAGTAGACTCGCGTTACCTCCAAGTATGTCTCGTGTTCATAATGTGTTTCACATATCCATATTTAAAGAAATATGTGAAAGACCCGAACCACGTTATTGAGTTAGAACCGGACGAGATAGTCGAAGACTTAACGTATGAGGAGGTACCTGTCAAGATCTTGGATAGGAAGGAGCATGTCCTACGCACGAAGGTCATACCACAAGTTAAAGTTTTGTGAAGGAACCATGCTATAGAGGAAATGACCTGGGAGTTAGAAACGGAAATGAAAGCGAGGTATCCTCATCTTTTGAAACACTGTGTATTTATGTCAATTTCGAGGACGAAATTTCATAAGGAGGGAGGTTGTAAGACCCCAAATAATTAATAAATGAAATTTAATTTCTCTAATTATTATTTTGAAATAGTAAGGGTTGATGTGATTAATGTGGATAGTTATGGGTAAAATACGCAAATATTTCAAAATAAGCAAGTGGTTATAAAATATTCATTGTTGTCGGGAATATTCGTTTGGTTGTGGAATATTAAATGCTTGTCGGGGAATATTAAATGCGACAGTACAAGACCATGTAATGGGCCCATAACTGAAAAGCGATTGGAGGAAGAAAATGACAAATATAAGTTGTTTAAAAAATAACAGAGCGTAGTTATTCTGCTTTTACATTTGTTGGAATACCCGGTGGTTAAAACACAATGAATACGCGTTGTTGCCGCGATGCACACCAGTATTGCACCAATTATTGACTCTTACGTGAAGAAGCCACTACTTAATAATGGTTACAGATAATTCTTTATTCAAATTATTTTATTTTATTGGTTCAATAATTGTTGCGTTGATATTTTATATTCTTTTGTTTTTGATAATTGTCATTACACAAGATTTTTCATTATCGAAGCAATAATTCATATTATCTGAATAATATTATTAGATAACATTATTGGCAATGTCTAGAAAGTTACATCTAAGAGAGGTTTGGTCACCTAATTGCGCACTAAGAGAAGGAGAAATTCTTATTGCAAAGCCCTCTTTCCTCGAACCGCCGAAATTGATTGTCAATAATGTGATTCGTAATATTATTTGTGAATAATTAATTATTGATTTATATGATGAGAAAAATATTAATTTTATGTGGATATAGATGGAGAAAATTTTTAATGTGACAATTGTTGAAAATTAATATTTTATCTTTTTCGATAAAATAATTCATTTAAATATATTATTATATTTTAATAATATAATAATGGTGATATTTTTACAATGAATGTGGGATATATGAGTATCTGAGGAGAAAGAGTATTTTTGTTTTGCAATAAATGTTTAAAACATGTTAAACATGTCGGTGAACCCCATTTATTGACTGAAATTTGATTGTAGCCTCTAAAATCAACCGTTTGTGGATTTACATCAATTTACATTTGGAATTTGGAAAAACTTTCTTACGTAAAGTTGTAGAAAATTGAATTTTCTATAAAAACACGCGAGATTCAATTTTCCGACAAAAGGGCTATTTATTGTGAATTATTGAAGTTCCAAGCTCAAAAATAATTGATTTTGGAAGTTTAAATTGTTTTAATAACAAAAACGTTTTTTTGTTTTGTCATTATTGTGGGCAACATTGGTGGCTTAGTTCAGTTGCCAAAAGTGGGCGTAAGAATTTTGTTTATATATATTAATATTTTAATTAAATTTTACGCTTTGGTGTTCTAAAGCATTTTCTTAAATATAAGTGCTTGGGTTAGAATTGAAAATCACACCGTAAAATCAAGTTTTCTCTCTATATATTATCGAGCGTATTCTTGTGAGTATTTTGAGTATACTTTGAGTATTTCTATACGGTGAAAGTTCAATTTATAGCTTTATATCCAAAGATTCCGTTAAATCTTTGTCTTTCGAGGTATGGGATATTATTTTTTTAAGAATGATATTATTTCTTCAATATCATTATCTTTGAAATATTGATCCGAAGTTGTTATCAAATTTGGAACTTTTGGTGTCAGAGTTACTTATTCACGTATCTGACCTTATTCACGATATCGACATTATTCACGAATACTGACTATTCATCAAAAAAAAAAAATTTTTCTTTTCGTCCAAAATATCTATTGTGGATACTAGCTTTGATTGTATCCATGTTTTGATCATTCTTGAATTTTACACCACTATGATTATTTTTGAGGTATTTTTGGGCGTGGATAAAACAAAGTACGAATCCTTAATCCTTAATCCTTGTCATTTTGATTCATTTGGATTCGTTTTTTAAAAAATATTTTTCATCATCCTCGGGTCTTAAATGATGATATTATGGAATATCTTTGGCACATGTAGTGCAAAGATGAATGATTTCGATGAATATCTTTGGCTGTAGTGCAAATGAATGATTTCGATGAATATCTTTGGCCCGTAGTCGCAAAGATGAGCAGTGTTTAGATGAACATGACCCAATCGATGAATGTCCTTGGCTTTTGTAGTGCGAGGATAAATATATGATTCCGGATATATATTGATTGATGTTACGAGGATAAAAATATTGATGATGGATTTGTTAAATTCATAGATATTAGTAGATTTAATCCTCTACGTAACTCTTACATGAATTAATATTTTCACTACGAGTATTGATTTAAAACTTGTTGTCTATTGTATTCTATTAGATTTTTTTCCCTATTGAAGACTAACGATAATTTGTTCTCTATTATCCTAGTTATAATATTCTTTACTGGGCTAGTTGAGCTCACCCTTTTCCTTTTTGTTCCATTTTTCTTCTCAGGAGGCGAGAATGTAGCGAGTACGAGTTGGGGTATGGAATGATTATTTTAGAGAGTTGTTTAGTAGTCCTCACCATTTTTATAAAATAATGTATCAATAATTATGATGAGGATTTTTTTGTATGTGGATATTGTTTAGATGACAATATCTGTATTTAAACTCACAGTTCTACTGTTGTAATAATAAAGTTGTAGTTGTTTTACGCACTGTATGTATTGACAACTCGAATGGGTGGTGTATTCTCGTTTTTTGGGCGTCAAGAACTTGAAGCATGAAAAAGTTCCAAATTTGATAAAACTTGGATCAATATTTCAAAGATAATGATATTGAAAAAATAATATCATTACTGAAAAAATAATATCCCTTACCTCGGAAAAAGAGTGCGGTTAACCTGGAATCTTGGATATAAAGGCTATAACTTGAACTTTCACCGTATAGCAATACTCAAAGTATACTCAAAATACTCACAAGAATACGCTTTCGATAATATAGAGAGAAAACTTGAGTTTAAATTGTGATTTTAATTCTAATCTAAAGCACTTATTTATAGAAATTGCTTAGAACACCAAAGCGTAAAATTTAACAAAATATTAATATATAATTATTAAATTCTTACGCACACTTTTTATCAATTTGAATTCAGATTCAACACAAGTATCCCTCACCACAAACTTTTAAAAAAACGTTTTTGTTATTTTAAACAATTAAAACTTCCAAAAATCAATTATTTGAACTCGGGAACTTCAATAATTCACAATAAATAGCCCTTTTGTCGGAAAATTCGAATCTATGAAGTTTTTATAGGAAATTCAATTCTTTACAACTTTGCGAAGAAAGTTTTCCAAATTCCAAATGAAGATTGATCAAAATTCACAAACGGGTGATTTTAGAGGCTATAATCAAATTTCAATCGATAAATGGGGTCCAATGACATGTTTAACATGTTTAAAATATTTATTGCAACAAAAATACTCTTCCTCCTCGTATACTCATATATTCCACATTCATTGTAAAAATATCACCATTATTATATTATTAAAATATAATAATATATATATTTAAATGAATTATTTTATCACAAAAATAAAATTTCAATTTTCAACAATTGTCACATTAAAAATTTTCTCCATCTATATCCACATAAAATCAATATTTTCCTCATCATATGAATCAATATTTAATTATTCACAAATAATATTACGAGAATCACAATATTGATGACGGTGCGGTTCCTAGAAAAGATGGGGCTTTCCAATAAGAATTTCTCCTTCTTGGTAGCGCAATTAGGTGACCAAACCTCTCCTTGATGCGAACTTTCTAGACATTGCCAATAATGTTATCTAATAATATTATTCGATAATATGAATTATTGCTTCGATAATGAAAAATCTTTGTATAATGACAATTATTGAAACAATGACAATATAAAATATCAACGCAACAATTATTAAATCAATAAAATAAAATCTTTGAATAATAATTCTCAGTAACCATTATTGAGTAAAGGCCTTCTTACGTAAGAGTCAATAATTGGTGCAATACTGAGTATCTTCTTGTCGTGCAACAACAACGATATTCTTGTGTTTTAACCACCGGTATTCCAACGATTAAACCAGAATAACTACGCCTGTAGATTATTTTTAAACAACTTATATTTGTCGCTTTCTTCCTCCAATCGCTTTGCCGTTATGGGGCCCACACATGCATACTGGCCGTCGAATATTCTCAGAAAGCGATCTAATATTCCACGACCAAACGAATATTCTCCGACAACAATGAATATTTTATAACCACTTGCTTATTTGAAATATTTGCGTATTTTACCCATAACTATCCACATTAATCACATCAACCCTTACTATTTCAAAATAATAAATAGAGGAAATTAAATTTCGTTATTAATTATTTGGGGTCTTACAAAAGCCCCCTCTTTCCTGGGAACTGTCTGGTTGTCAATATTGTGATTCTGTAATATTATTTATGAATAATTAATTATTGATTCATATGATGAGGAAAATATTGATTTTATGTGGATATAGATGGAGAAAATTATTAACGTGACAATTGTTGAAAATTAAAATTTTATCTTTTTCTGATAAAATAATTCATTTAAATATATATATATATATATTATATTTTAATAATATAATAATGGTGATATTTTTACAACGAATGTGGGATATATGAGTATACGAGGAGGAAGAGTATTTTTGTTGCAATAAATGTTTAAAACATGTTAAACATGCTCGGTGGACCCCATTTATTGATTTGAAATTTAATTATAGCACAGTAAAATCGCTTGGCTTTGTAGATTTCTTGGTCAATTTTGTTTGGAAATTGGAAAAACTTTATTCTGCAAAGTTGTAGAAATTGAATTTCCTATAAAAACTCTCAAGATTCAATTTTCCTCGATAAAAGGGCTATTTATTATGAATTATTGAAGTTTCAAAGTCTCAAAATAATTAATTTTTGAAGTTTAAAATAATTTTAATTACAAAAACATTTTTTCATTGTTGGGACTCATTTAACATGTGTTAGGATGGTCAATTCGATTTCTAGTATCGCGTAGGAAGATGTGGAAAATTAATATTATTAATTTATTAAATTTTCTCGCTTTGGTGTTACAAGCATTTTTCTATAAATAGGTGCTTGGGTTAGAATTAAAAATCACACCGTAAATCAAGTTTTCCTCTCTATATTATCGAGTATTCTTTTCCGAGTATTTTGAGTATTGCTATAAGGTGAAAGTTCAAGTTATAGCTTATATCCAAATATTCCAGTTAAATCTTGCTTTCCGGAGTAAGGGATATATTTTTTTTTCATGTAATGATATTATTTCTTCAATATCATTATCTTTGAAATATCGATCTGAAATTTTTATCAAATTTGGAACTTTTGGTGTCTGAGTTACTATTTACGTATACGACCTTATTCACGATATCTGATCTTATTCACTAATACTGCCTTATTCATCGAAAAATGAAAATTTTCCTTTTCAGTCCAAAATATCTATTATGGATACTAGTTTTGATTGTATCCATGTTTTGATCATTCTTGAATTTTACACCACTATGATTATTTTTGAGGTATTTTTGGGCGTGGATAAAACAAAAGTACTGAATCTTTAATCCTTAATCCTTGTCATTTTGTTTCACTTTGGATTCGTTTTCTTTAAAAAAAATATTTTCATCATCCTCGGTCTTAAGATGATGATTATTGAATATCTTTGGCTTTGTAGTGCAAAGATGATTGATTTCGATGAATATCTTTGGCACAGTAGTGCAAAGATGAAAGATTTCGATGAATATCTTTGGCGTAGTGCAGAAGATGAAAGATTTCGATGAATATCTTTGGCCAGTGCGTCACAAAGATGAGCAGTGTTTAGATGAACATGACCAATCGGTGAATGTCCTCGCCTTTAGCAAAGTGCGAGGATGAATATATGATTCCAAATATATATTGATTGATGTTACGAGGATAAAAATATTGATGATGGATCGTTAAATTCATAGATATTAGTAGATTTCATCCTCTACGTAACTCTTCTACATGAATTAATATTTTCATCAATGGTATTGATTTAAAACTTGTTGTCTCTATTGTATTCTATTAAATTTTTCCTGTTGAAGACTAACGATAATTTGTTGTATATTATCTTAGTCATAATATTCTTCTTTCGGCTAGTTGAGCTCTTTTCCTTTTCTTTTTGTTCCATTTTTCTTCTCGGGAGGCGAATGAATGTAATGCGAGTCGAGGTCTGGTATGGAATGATGGTTTTAGAGAGTTGTTTAGTAGTCCTCACCATTTTTGTAAAATAATGTATCAATAATTATGATGAGGATTTATTTGTATGTGGATATTGTTTAGATGGCAATATCTCGTATGTAAACTCACAGCTTTCTTGTTGTAATAATAAAGTTGTAGTTGTTTACATCGCAGTGTATTGACAACTCGGAATGGGTGATGTATACCTATTTTTGGGGTGTCACAGATTGGTATCGAGCTTGAGGATATGATCTCCAGCGGATATCGGGGAATAGAACTAGAAGGGAGAGAGCGAGTAAATCCTTCGCTAAGTGTGTCCTAACTAAGCTTATTTGATTGTTGGTCAAGATATAGGGATATTATGTGATATATTGATTTCCTTAATTAACCCTTGTTTTATGACAAGATTTGAGAATGTCGTCGAGAATATTAACAATGGAAATGAGACCGTGGAGACGCTCAGACTCACCAACGAGAGAACGCGATGCAACAGTGTGGCAATGTTCCTCCTGTGAACAACACCACGATCGAGACGATGAACGATTTGATGTTTAGAAGCTTTTTGCGCTTCATGCAAAATCGACGAGGAGACTCGTGTTCAAAACATAAGAGAAATGATAGCAATTCACGGGTTGTCACAAATGCAAGCGATTCAAAGAGTTGGGACCACGAGAATTTAAGGGAAAGCCGATCCGATCATGGCGTAAACATGGGTCAAGCAAATTACCAAGATATTCGATGTCTTGGCATGCGGAGAAACAGAAGGTTCCATTCGCCACCTTTATGTTCCGTGACGAAGCGGTATTGGTGGGAGTCGTGAAGCGTACCCATCCAACCGCACTCAAAGCGTGTCTTGGGAGACATTTCAGAACTATTTAATGACAAATACTTTCCCGAAAGTGTTAAATCATATGAAGGAAGTGGAGTTTATTAGACCGGAGCGAGAACAACATGACGGTGTCTCGATGACGAGGCGAAGTTTGCGAGTTAACTGTGTTTGCACCTCATTTGGTGGAGAATGAGGAACGATGATGGCGGATGTTTACGAGAGGTTTGAAACCCAGACACGTCGATATCTCATCTCTCATAAATTTTCTCTATCTATCCGGATGTTGTTAACAGGGCTCAATTGTTAGAAGCGAGATAACGAAGTACGGTCAACCGAGGTACCACAATCGAGGATCATCTGGGAGATAGCGGTCAACAAAACAACAATAACCAGGTGGAGAAAGAAAAAGACGGACAAAAATGGTAACCACTCCGTGGTAATCATGGTCATGAAAATAGAAGAAGCGAGTCGGGAGGAGATTTTAAAAGAGGAGATTCAACAACGACCATGTGAAGACGCATAGTTGCAAGAATGAAGAATCGGTTCCAAGGAGGAGAAACGACCACCGGTCGTATATGCTATAAATCTTTGGAAGAGGACATATCCGTCAAATCCGCCTACAACAGTTCCTGTATATGCTATAATTATGGAAAGGAAGGACATATCGCTCGAGATTGCACGGTGGCGAAAACCTAGTTCAATGAGGGGACGGTGACTCAAAAGTCATCCCAGAAAAGTCAAAGTCAACGTTCTGGAAGAGAGTTTGTTGTGACCGGTCAAAATGCGAGGAACCCAAACGAGGTGATCACGTAAGCTATTTATAAATTCTTGTGAAGTTTATACTTTACTAGATAATTGGTGCTACCCATTCATTTATCTCTCCTGCTTGTGCTCAACGCTTTAAACTTGACTCGGGAGAAATTAGACTTTGACTATCTCGTGGAAACTCCGTTAGGAGAAACTTTCATCACATCCACTGTTTATAAATCTTGTTTGATTCAAGTTGGCACCATCACCTTACTGTTGCTGACCTTATCTCTTTAAAGATACTTGCTTTTGATGTGATTTTAGGGATTGATTGGTTAACTACTCATCATGCCAAAATTGATTGTTTTCGTAAGGTTGTTAGCTTTCGTATTCCTAAACAACTTTGTTGTACGCAATTCAAGCAACTAAACCATTAAAATCGATCACTATCATATCTAATCATAAAGCTATTCGTTTTATTGAAAAGCGGATGTCAAGCTTTCTTAGCCCATGTTATGGATTTGAATAAAGACACATCAAAATTGAATAATATTCTGTTGTTATTAACTTTCCGGCGTATTTCTGAAGAACTTCCGGCCTGCCCCGAGCGTGAAGTTGAATTCTTTATTGACCTTGAACACGCACAAAGCCCATTTCTAAAACCCCATATCGAATGGCTCTATTGAACTTGAGTTAAAGGTCCAACTACGAAATTGTTGGACTTCTGTTTCATTCGTCTAGTACATCTCCTTAGGGTGCTCTGTTTTATTCGTAAAGAAGAAAGAGGCGGGAGTATGCGACTTTAAGATTGATTATCTGGAATTGAACCATGTCACTATCAAGAATAGGTATCCTCTACCTCGTATTGATGACTTGTTTGACCAGTTGCAAGGAGCACAATTCTTTTCAAAAATCGATCTTCGTTCTGGATATCATCAGCTGAAGATTAGAACTGAGGATATTCCAAAGACGCGCCTTGAACTTCGATGCGGGCATTACGAATTCTTAGTCATGTCTTTCGGATTGACTAATGCTCCTGCGGCTTTCATGGATATGATGAACCGAGTATTCAAGGAATATTTGGATCAGTTCATTGTTGTCTTTATTGATGACATCCTCATATATTCCAAAAGTAGTGAAGATCATGAGCACCATTTGAAGCTTAGTACTCCAAAGGCTTCGTGAAAACAAGCTTTATGCCAAGTTAAAGAAATGCGAGTTACGGCTTGAGGAAGTAGTATTTCTTGGGCATGTGGTGTCAAAACATGGAGTATCTGTTGACCCGATTTAAGATTGAAGCAATACAAAGTTAGAGCAAAGCAGAAGACGGTGATCAAGTCGTAGCTTTACTGGTCTAAATTTGGTTATTATAGGAGATTCGTGGAAGGGTTTTCTCGAATCGCTACTCCGTTAACTTAGTTGACTCGGAAAGATACAAAATTCATTTGGAGTGAAGAATACGAGAAGAGTTTCCAAGAGCTTAAGAGGAGACTTATTTTGGCACTGTTCTAACAATACCATCCGGTTCGGATGGATTTGTTATCTACAACGATGATCTTGAGCAAAGGGTTAGGATGTGTTCTCATGCAACATGGGAAAGTCATAGCCTATGCCTCGCGATAACTTAAAGAATATGAGAGAATTTATCCTACTCATGATCTAGAGTTAGCGTTGATCGTTTTGCGCTTAAAGATATGGAGGCACTATCTATATGGGGAAAGTGGAGATATATTCGGACCATAAAAAGCCTTAAATATTTCTTCACTCAAAAGAACTTAACATCGGCAGCTGACGTTGGCTCGAGCTATTGAAAGACTACGTCACACTATTCAATACCATCCTGGAAGCGAGCGTGGTAGTTTGTAGCGTTGAGTAGAAGATCATATCACGGGAGGCGAAAATGATGATGTCAAGTATACGCGTAGAACCAACTTTAATAGAAAAAGTTAAGGTTGCTCGAGCCACCGATCCGGAGCTGATCGTATGAAGAAGAAAGTAAAGAAGAAGGTGCTATTCCTAAGGCGAGAATCGATGAAGAAGGAATGCTTGAGTCCACTCTAGACTTTGTGTTCTAACGACTCGATTTGAAGTACAAGATTATTATGGAGGCACACAATACACCATTTGCAATCCATCCTGGAAGTACTAAAATGTATCGTGATCTTCGACATACATTTTGGTGGAACAATATGAAGAGAGAGATTGCAAAGTTTGTCTCAACATGTTTAACTTGTCAACGTGTAAAGGCGGAGCATCGAGTGCCTAAGGGACCATTGCAACCACTTGAGATTCCAAAATGGAAGTGGGAACTACTCATCATATGAAGAGAGAGATTTTAGGGCAATATGAAGAGAGAGATTGCTTTTGATGTGATTTTAGGGATTGATTGGTTAACTACTCATCATGCCAAAATTGATTGTTTTCGTAAGGTTGTTAGCTTTCATATTCCTAAACAACTTTGTGTATGAATTCAAGCAACTAAACCATTAAAATCAATCATTGTCATATCTAATCATAAAGCTATTCGTTTATTAAAAAACGGATGTCAAGCTTTCTTAGCCCATGTTATGGATTTGAATAAAGACACGTCAAATTTGAATAATATTCCTGTTGTTATTGACTTTCCTGTTATTATTATATACTTTGAGTAATGCTATACGGTGAATAATATTCCTGTTATTATTATATACTTTGAGTATTGCTATACGGTGAAAGTTCAAGTTATAGCCTATATCCAGTATTCCAGTTAGAAGTACTGTCTTTCCGAGGTAAGGGATATTTTTTTTTTACGTAATGATATTATTTCTTCAATATCATTATGCTGAAATATTGATCTGAAATTTTTATCAAATTTGGAACTTTTGGTGTCGGAGTTACTATTTACGTATACGACCTTTATTCACGATATCTGATCTTATTCACGAATACGGCCTTTATTCATCGAAAAATGAAAATTTTCCTTTTCGTCCAAAATATCTATTGTGGATACTAGTTTTGATTGTATCCATATTTTGATCATTCTTGAATTTTACACCACTATGATTATTTTTGAGATATTTTTGGACGTGGATAAAACAAAGTACGAATCCTTAATCCTTAATCCTTGTCATTTTGTTTAACCGGATTCGTTTCTTTAAAAAAAAATATTTTCATCATCCTCGGTCTTAAATGATGATATTATTGAATATCTTTGGCCCAGTGCAAAAGATGATTGATTTCGATGAATATCTTTGGCTCAGGTAGTGCAAAGATGAAAGATTTCGATGAATATCTTTGGCCAGTAGTCAAAAGATGAACAGTGTTTAGATGAACATGACCAACCGGTGAATGTTCTTGGCTTCATAATGCAAGGATGAATATATGATTCCGGATATATATTGATTGATGTTACGAGGATAAAAATATTGATGATGGATTTATTAAATTCATAGATATTAGTAGATTTCATCCTCTACGTAACTCTTCATGAATTAATATTTTTCATCATGCAGTATTGATTTAAAACTTGTTGTCTATTGTATTCTATTAAATTTTTCTGTTGAAGACTAACGATAATTTGTTGTATATTATCTTAGTCATAATATTCTTTTTACTTGGGCTAGTTGAGCTCACCCTTTTCCTTTTGTTCTATTTTTCTTCTCGGGAGGCGAGAATGTAAATGAGTACGCAGTCGGGGGTATGGAATGATGGTTTTAGAGAGTTGTTTAGTAGTCCTCACCATTTTTTGTAAAATAATGTATCAATAATTATGATGAGGATTTATTTGTATGTGGATATTGTTTAGATGGCAATATCTCAGTATTTAAACTCACAGTTTTTCTTGTAATAATAAAAAGTTGTAGTTGTTTTACATGCAGGTGTATTGACAACTCGGAATGGGTGATGTATACCTATTTTGGGGTGTCACAATAAATGTGTGGAATTAAAATGACAAGATTACCCTTTCATTCATTGAAAGGAAAATCGAACCTCTAGATTTAATTCACAATCGATATATGTGACTTAAAGTTTGTCTAAACTAAAGGTGGGAAAAAATATTTTATAACCTTTATTGATGATTGCACAAGATATTGTTATGTATATTTGTTAAGAAGCAAAGATGAGACTGTAGAAATGTTTCAACTTTATAAAAATGAAGTTGAAAATCAACTTAGCAAAAAGATTAAAGCAATAAGAAGCGATAGAGGTGGTGAATATGAATCACCATTTGAAGAGATATGCTCTACTTATGGTATTATTCACCAAACTACTGCTCCTTATTCACCTCAATCTAATGGTATTCTTTGAGCAAGAAATAGAACATTGAAAAAAATGTTGAATGCTATGTTAAACATTTCTGGAGTACCCCAAAATTTGTGGGGGGGAAGCTTTGCTTTCTGCCAATTATATTCTTAATAAAGTGCCTCATAAGAAAATTCACAAAACACCTTATGAGTTATGGAAAGGTCATAGACCTTGCTATAAATACTTAAGAGTGTGGGGGTGTCTAGCAAAAGTGATGGTTCCTAAACCTAAAAAAGTTAAGATAGGACCAAAAACAATTGACTGTGTATTCATTGGTTATGCAAATAACAGCAGTGTTTATCGGTTTCTTGTTCATAAATCTGAAATTAATGATATTCATGTTAATACATTTATTGAATCAAGAGATGCATCATTCTTTGGGAATATTTTTCCATATAATGAAAATAAATATTCAAGTTCAAACAAAAGACCTTTGGATGCTACTAGTAATAATCCGAAAAATATGAATAAAGAGTACATAGAGGATGAACCTGGAAGCGTAACAAAAAGGGCAAGGACTTCAAAGTCTTTTGGTCCGGATTTTCTAACATTCTTGTTAGAAAAGCGATCCTCAAACGTCTAAAGAAGCGATATCCTCTCCGGATGCTTCTCATTGGAAAGAAGCGATTAATAGTGAAATTGAGTCCATTATGCAAAATCATATACGGAATTGGTGGACCTTCCACCGGGTTCTAAACCCTTAGGTTATAAATGGATCTTCAAAAAGAAGATGAAAGCTGATGGCTCAATTGATAAATACAAAGCAAGGCTTGTTGTTAAAATCTATAGACAAAAGGAAGGATTGGATTATTTTGACACTTATTCACCTGTTACAAGAATTACATCTATTCAAATACTAATAGCAATAACATCTTTAAATAGACTTGAAATACATCAAATGGATGTAAAGACTTCATTCTTAAATGGTGAATTAGATGAAGAAATATATATGGAACAACCTGAAGGTTTCATAGCTCCTGGACAAGAGAGAAAAGTATGCAAACTTGTTAAATCCTTGTATGGATTAAAACAAGCACCAAAACAATGGCATGAGAAATTTGATAATGTTATGTTATCAAATGGATTTAAAATTAATGAGTGTGACAAATGTGTTTATGTCAAAAGCACTCAAAAGTAATATGTCATTGTTTGTCTTTATGTGGATGATATGTTAATCATGGGTAGCAACAATGAAGTTATCAACTCTATCAAACGTATGTTGTCAAATAGGTTTGACATGAAAGACTTGGGGGTTGCTGATATAATATTAGGAATCAAGATTTCTAGAACATCTGATGGAATTATATTATCTCAAACTCATTACATTGAAAAAATACTTGAAAAATTTAACAAGTATAATATAATTCTAAATAAGACCCCAGTTGATATAAATCTTCATTTAGCTAAAAATGAAGGTGATAACATATCTCAACTAGAATATTCTCGTATAATAGGCGGTTTAATGTATGTCATGAAAGCTATATTTGACCGGAATATAACTTATTCGGTAAAGTAAGCTAAGTAGGTATCGAGTAATCCGGTAAAGATCATTTGGAAAGCAATTTTGAGAGTTTTAGGATATTTAAAACATACTCAAAAATATGGATCGCACTATACAAGATATCCAAAGCAGATTGGAAGGATATAGTGATGCTAATTGGATATCTGACAATAAAGACTCGAAATCCACAAGTGGATATGTCTTTACCCTTGGAGGTGCAAAGATATCTTGGAAATTCTCAAAACAAACGTGTATTGCAAGGTCTACAATGGAATCGAAATTCATTGCTTTAGACAAAGTTTGGAGAAGAAGTCGAGTGGCTTCGTAATTTCTTAGAGATATTCCAAATTGGTCAAGACACATGTCGGTATATGTATACACCGTGATAGCCAATCGGCAATTGGAAGAAAGACGTCATCATTTATATAACGATAAGTCACGTCATATATCGACGAAGACATAATCTTTGTTAGACAATTGCTCTCAAATGGAATTATCTCAATTGACTATGTAAAGTCAAAAATAATAATATTGCGGATCCGCTATTTAAAAGGTTTAACAAGAGAGCAGCAGTGGAAAAATCATCGAAGGGAATGAGTTTAAAGCCTCTTGTTTAAATAAGAGTCGTCATAGTGGCAACCCAACCTAGTATTTGGAGATCCCAAGATCTAGGTTCAATGGGCAAACCGAACTATGTAGTACTCGATAAAACCTTGAGGAGAGATTTACTCCTAACCATTCTATTATGAGACATCTTGCACATCTGCCATGAGAATCGTGGATAAGATACACTTTTAATGATTTTTATATCTTGAAATATGTTCAAGTGGGGTATTGCAGGATACTTTGATAAAAGTCACCCTCGTGAGTAAGAAGGGGCCACTTACGTGAGAATTTTGAAGGTTTGAATTCTCTAATATACTCACGGAACCAAGAGGTGTTTCAAGGCCAAAATGAACACAAACGTGAGAACCAATTATGTCTCGAAGAGATATTTTGTGAATTCTATTGTCTTGGTTTACATGAAAAGGCAGCAGATTCAAAGACATCAAGTCTCTTGATTAGCAAAGTAAATCTGATAGATTTTACTAGAAAGAGTTCAAAGCCACAAATTACTTAACTTTGATGAAATATCTTTTCTCATGTACTCGAACTAGTGTCTGCATATTCATAACATATTTTGCATATTGTAAAGCCAATTTTACATTCATGTGGGGGATTGTTGGAAATGGTATTTGAAACATTAAATATTAGAGCATTTTGAGGCTCAATTTAATGTGGGATCGACATTCTAAAAATGTCGGGTCTATGCATATATACGTTCTCCTCCGCGAGGAGTATAACGTGGTATACTTATTTGTTCAAATCTATTAGGAATTGAATGAGAAAATTAACTTCAAAGTCACCTACTTGATATGTTGTCAATTGCATAGTCCCACATAGGATGTGTGAGGGAAAATTGAAGAACATATATATGGGATGTTTGCTCAATGGGAAGGGCCCCAAGGGGCACCCCACTTTTGTGGAAGGGAGAGGACCTAGCCAAGGCATGGTTCAAACCCATATCGCGCGTAGCCGTCATGCATGCTTTTGGTCCGGTAGGAGCTCGAGTTGAGTTCGAGGTTCGTTCGAAGTGGTCGATATTTAATTTTTTGGACAAAATTTGTTTAATAATTTATCATGATACTACGTAGTTTTGATGATAGTTGCACCTAACGGTAATAATTAACCGCAAAATTATTTTATAAATATACCATTTGGGCGCACAATTCTTCCCTTCTGCAAAATCTCGTTCCTTCCCTTCTGCAAAATCCCGTTTCTGCAAATACCTCCTCGTTTCCTGTTTCTGTCGCCCGTTCTGCAGTAGTTCCGTTCCGTTCCGTTCTGCACTATTTCCCGTTTCTGCAATAAATTGTGCAGTAAGTTTTTTTTTTGTGTTTTCTGCATGCATCATTATTATTCATACAGTTCGGTGTATAACATTGAAATTGGTTCAATGTGTTCTTAATTTTGAAGTGTTTCTAATTAAGAACTGGAAATTCATTTTATCTTGGGAAACAATTATTCAATTTAATCGTTAGCATCTGTGAGGGAATAAATTTGCTTTAAGGAGACTTTGTGAATTCAAAGGACTCGAATTTATTTATTAATATTTTCTGTGTTATATATATATAGATTTATGTTCTGTTTTATCATATTTATATATATATATATATATTAAATAATACTATATATTACAGCTTAACACTTTATATTTTGTAATAATATTCTTTCAAATTAGAAACATTAAATAACTAAAAAAAGAGAAAAGAAAAGAAAGAGGAAACAACTTTGCGTGTTTAGAATAACTTATTAGATGGGCTTATAATTTTTTGAATTAAAAATTAAATTATTATCGATTTAAGTTTCACTTATAATTAAGGATCGACTAACTAAATGTATGCAATTTTAAAAAAATTATAAAAATGATGTATAACAAACTTAAGGACAAAATGAATAGATAGCAAATGTATTTAATTAAATTTATATGTATATAATTTTTTAAAAATATATTAGAGCGTGTAACTATCATTTTAGGATGTGCATATATCAATACTCATTTAATATTGTGTGCCAATAAATCGAAAGTAATAGGTAATGATAAAGACTCTTTTTATAGCCACAAAAGATTAAAAGTAAGTTTATCTTATTTTAATTTCTTTTTTTAAACTATCCCTATGCCCCAAGTCATAATTATACATGAGATTTAGAATAATTATGAAGTTAATCAATTGTATTGATAAAATTGTTCACGTAATTTGTAATAAAAAATTAATATATAAAGTTATAATAAATGTTATTTTTTGTGAAATAATATTTGTTCTATAAAATAAAATATAGGGTGTCAATATTTAATCGGAACTACTAGTATTTTGCAAAATGGACTGGACAAGCACAAAATTTAAACCAGTCATCATCTGCAGCAGCTTCAGTTATCCGTCTTCCTCCTCCTAACCTATGTATTTCTTTTCTTTAGAAGTACCAAAAATGTCAATCCTCCAATTGTCCCTCTCAATTCCAACACCTCCGCATAATCTTTCATCATATAGGGTTCTATCTGCCGAAACCCACTTCTCCCTCATCCCCAAATTCTCCCACCTCTCACTGAACACCACCACCCTCATAACGACGTCGACTACAATTATTCGAATGGGCGGTGGCCCAAGAACATTCCCAGGCGGCGTCTCCAAGTGGCAGTGGAAACGAATGCAAGCCAAGAAATCCAAACAACTCCTAAAGGCTAGACTTACCCGCGAGCGCCAAATCTACGAAATGCGCAAGCGAGCCGAGCTCAAAGCCGCCGTTTCCGAGCTCGAAAGGCCGTGGGAAGATGTCGAAAAAGCCTCTAAATTGTTTTCGGCTGGCGCTGATGAGCAAGTCCAAGCCTTGGCTGATAGGTTTCAGAGGCCTGGTGGGTTTGATTTGTGGTCTGAGAAAGATGGTCCCCAGTTGTTTCAAACTGTGGATGGTATTAAACCCCACGGGAGAATTAGGGATAATTTGGACAGTGTAGATGAATTTGGGAGTTCAATTTCTGATTTAGGGAATGGTGGCAAGAGAGAATGGGGGTATCAAGAAGTAGGTTTAAGAAAAATTTGAGAAGTGGGTCAGATGAGGATGATGCCAAGACAACAAACCTGTTAAATGAGAGAAGAAGTGGAGAGGGTTCTAAGGGGAAATTGAGGAAGAAGGATTTGTTTAGTGAGTTCTAGTGATACCATTTATGGGTTGGATTCGAGAGTAGTTGGTATGGATGAGGAGAAAATTGGGAGGACTGGGGGATTGCTTGCTTAAAATGAACACTTTAGTAGAGGAATGCGGTCTCAGAAATTGAAAGGTTCAAATTCAGAAGTTTATGATATGAATTTGCAACATGATGACAGTTACGGATTTCAAGATGAGAAGTGGGCTGGTGAATGAGCTTTGTGGAATAAAGATTACTTTACAAATACTCATTGTAGCTTTGGTATAATGGCGAGGAACAATTAGTTGAGCTAGGAGGGGGTTAGTAAGATACCTCAGCTAACTTATGTATGTAATCAGAAAAATAATTTTGAGGAGCATTGGATCGATATTGGAAGAGCAGTTTGTCCGCAGTTATTGTTTTTCATGATTCCAAGTTACCAGCATGAAGTGTTGCACTTCCAAGACTGCCATGTGGTAATCTTAGATAGATGAGATCAAAATTTGGAAGATGATCAGGTAACTAAAATGACCCATCATTGTTCCAAAAAGTACATGTATAGACGTAACGTGTTGCTTTAACTTTTGCCATTCAGATTGTATATTGGGTCTTGATAAGTGTTCTAGTCATCAACCCAAAATTGGCTTGTATTGAAGTATTCACTATAAGTGTTTTCAAAGAGAAATTATATCATATTCATTTGAGTTACAGTAACTGTAATATTTGATTTTCAGTAATTGTTTGGCGAAACTGTTTGTTGAACTTTGCTCCAATTTTTGGGAATTATAATTATTAGGAGACCTTGTCCAAATGGATTAGATAGAGATGCCAAAGCAAAATATAAAAGATCTTGAGAATTCAAAATCAGTTGGATGCATCCTGGCCATCTGATTATTTCGAAAGGGCTCTAGACATTTCCTCTGGTTGAAATTGAGAACTTAAAAAGGATTCAAGAAATTTAGCTTATTTCTCTTTTATCATTCAGGCATACCTTTGCATGGTCCTCTTACGACACAACAGCACCGGAATAAACTAAATACAAAACTAAAGATGGCTTGTCACTGCTCAAGTGAAAATGACCTCAACTAGGTTGGTTTATTTTGGTTACATGTCAGATATGTGCTCTAGGGAAATTACCTTCATTGAATTTTGGATAAGTACCATGTGGTAATGGCTAATAAGGACAGAGCAACCTTGTGTGAAGTCATTAACTTTTAATAAATGCAAGGAAGTAAAGCAGTTTTAATTAGAAGTCTTTTAAGAGGATGAAATTAAAAAACAAAATGAAATCTTTAGACCAAATTTCGTATGTAGGTGAAGAAATATTAGTGTGTTTATATAATTGAACAAGTAATACAATCATAGTAAAGGTCTTAGAATGGTATGAAAATATAATCAAGCAATTCAAGCCTCATTCTTGACATAACAATGAAGTTAGACAATCGAGGTTGCTTGTGCCAATCCCCATACTTGGCGCCAAACTTACCTATCAAAATAA